>CM076583.1:255831629-256028796 GCA_034641835.2 Pinus albicaulis | reverse complement strand
GTATTAATGTAATATTAGTATAAGTAGAGTGGTAGTATATTTAGTCGATTATTTAATACAAGTGTACGTTTAGTTTTATATTTAAATATTTAAAAAATAATTAATTTTAAATTAATTAATATTTGAAATATGGTTAATTAAATTAAATTAATTATTAATTAGATTAATTTGTTTAATTAATTATATTAGTTAGTTAGATTAATATTAATAATTAGTTTAGTTTATAATTAACAAATTAAATTACAATTAATTATTAGATAATTTGAGGCTAATTTAGGATTAGATTTTTAATTAAATTTTTGATTTTTTTTAGCCCAGCAACAGAATTTCCAGATTTATTTCAGATTTGATTTATCAACTTTGGTGGCTCATAGATTGAATTTTACTTGGCCAAATAAGGCCCAAGATGGCTCACTGGAAGGAGAAAATCAAGGAGAACATTTCTTAGGAGGTTTCACTAATAGATTTGATCATTTATTGGGTAAAAAATCAGGCAGAAGATCAAGCTCCAAATTTCTAAAAATAAAATCAATTTTCTGAGTTTTGTTTTCTTCATTTCCATTTTCCCAAGCCTCTTCTAATTGCATATTTATTCATCAATAATATCCTGGGTTAATTAAGATCATTATTAGCATCAATAAAATCTAAAATCTCATTTTTATTTATCTAAATAGAATTTGATTTCATTTGTTTTAATGACAGAAATGATATTTTGATTTTATTGTTACTTCTTAATTCATTTTGATTTCTTTTTGCAGGAAAAAGAATAGAAGGAATATGGAGAAAAATATCTCAATCAATGAGGAGGCTCCAGCAATTAAAGATTGGAATTTTTGAGAAATTAAAATTGGATTGGGCAGCTTTTTCTTCAACAAACTCTATTCTAAAAATACTTTTGGAAGGATTATAAATTGCAGATTGAAAAATGTAAAATCGGTTTCTCTCCTCTACAATTCCAGACTTCTAAAAGCATTTCCGTAATAGGAATTTAGGGTTGTATATGGGGAGGAGAAAAAATTTCAGAACTGAACATTAATGATGGTTTTTTCTTTATATCTTGAATTATGCATGATGGGAAGAGTTTGCATTTCTGCAGCTCTAGTTTTGAAAGCAGAAATTCAAGTAATGTAAAGTGTTGTTACAAACCAAGATCAGAGAAGTGGATTCAATTAACTGGTATTTTTGGCATTCCTGTATCAAATACTAGTTTCATTTTTATGTTAATAAAATTGTTGTTTCAGTTTATTCATGTTTATGCAATTCTGTTGATATGGATAATTTGTCTCAAATTTTTATGTATCTCTTTTCTTATGGATTTAACTCTGATTTCTGAGTAATTATTTACTCAGAAATCTGTCTTATAAAACTGATTTATTAAATAGTAATGTGTTGTGAATTTCTTCCACATATTATTGTTTAATTATTGGCTTGACTGATTTGACAATCGATATCATTTTTGTGAATTTCTTCCAGAGTGTTGTTGATTTATTATTTCAGTTAAATGGTCTCAATATGATGTGTTTTGGTATTAAAAAATGTGAGATAAATTGAATTTCTTCATTAGCTTGACATTAATTCAAAGCCAGACATATTTAAATTCTCATTATTTAATTATCTTGCTCTTAGTTGGGTTAGATCTATATCTACGTAATTGAGATAGGATTTAGATTAGTTTCTTTTTCTTGCACTATAGAATAGGTTTGCATTTAGATTAAGTTATACATTCTTTTAAAGTCCTTTTCTTAAAGAGGAAAAATCTTAGTTGTGGTTTGGTTGAACCCAAATTAGCTTAAGGGTCATTCTCTTGACCGATCAGCAAGAAGAAGTGATCTGATATCCCTGTCTATTGGTAGTTAAAGATACATCATAAACCAATAGCGATAGGGAAAAGGTAACTGGACCCAGTTAAAATAGTCAGAGCCACTATCATAAATGGAAAAGGAGTTGTATTAATGTCCGGGCTTGGTGGTTATCCCCCAATGTTTTTGCAGCAATTTTCGAGGCTCCAACAGGTTCATCTTTTTTAACTATGTAACAATGTTTCATTCACTCATATGTCCTAAATTTTGGACAAAATCTATGACCCTTACGATATTTCACAGATTTCGTGTACTGCTTCTCCTTGAGAGCTTAACCCAACAATCCACTATCACCATGTGTTCTTCTATCACATGGCCTCCATGTGAATATAGTAGCAAAAGTTTGATAGCTGGGATAAAAAGATGGTCATCAAGGGTTCAAACTGATCCTCACAAACATAAACACTTTTGAACCCTAATCCCTTTGGAAAATCTCCCTTTCCACTCTGCCTCCTCTATTTGTTGTCGATGTCACATCACTTGCTTTCTATGCATGACATATATCTCTCTATTAACACACATAGGCCATGAAAACTTGTGGACTATGCATGCCCAAATCTCGACATTCGAGTAAGTAATTTTTTCTATCCTTCTTGATTAAGTTGGTTCCTTTTTGCTACAGTTTATATATGGAGGGTTTCTTACTTCACCATTCACCAATTTGATGTTGTCTCCAGGGTTTTGGACCATATTATCAGCAACACCTTTAAGCATGGAAGTTTTGGTTTAGGGATATTTATGGCTTTATTTTGTGCTACCAGAGGTTTCCATGACACCCTTGGTTCTTTCTCCCATTAACTAGGGATTTTACATCATTTGGTATCATTTATTATTTCACAAAGAGCATTGTTACCTCTCATCTCCACAGCCCGAAATCTTTGAAATATAAGGTAAGGTATGCTTTCAGTACCTTGGAGTTCAAATTGTTTATTTTTCTCTATATTTCAGAAAGTTCTAAGTCCTACTTAATACATTTTTCATGCGGCGTTATAAATCTTTAGTGACCATCTAACTTGTGCTACCTCTCGTCTTACTCTATTTTTATTAGGGTGGAAGGGTACTCTAAAGGGGCACCTAAATAAGAACATATCAAATTACCTGAGCCGGTCTTCTTTAAGCAGATAAGGGTTTTTAATTTTTATTTTATTTCATTTTATTTTTAACTTCTGCAATGTATATTCCCTCGAGAAATAATGAGTTCACCTTACATGTCTTGAGTTCCATTTTTTTTCTATTTTACAAATTGACCTTCCCATCACGAACTACTATTCTTAGTTCAATCATCTCACTGTTGTCATACTGGATATGCCTTTTCTAGAATTCTCAAGTTGGTTTCTATTTTCCTTATTGAGGTTCAAACATTCCATAATCTTATTGTAATTTTGAGCGATGAATGTTTCTACACCTAGCTTCCTAACGCATGCATTTGGTGAAGTAGTTTATGGATCTCGTTTTGTTTTTAGGAGTGATTTTTCCAAGCTTTTACTCAACGCGTTCTCTTCCAAATATGAGCACCGTCCCTGCTTTAATTTATTTAACAGTGTAGCCTATGTTGAAGATTGAAACAAGAAACGGTGAAGGAGGCATCCTGAAAAATCATCCTTGATCCTACTTGGAAAATAATCACCTAAACTAAGTGGGGCCCACACAGGCTATTTTTAGGTGTATGTCTATTTTTAGACATGGTGAGCATATTCTATATGTAGAAGGAGGCTATTTGTGGATGGTTAGTCAAGTTGGAAAAAAATTTATGGACTTCTATTTTTAGACATATTGGGCGGAATCTATTTTTAGATTACCAGTCTAAAAATAGATATGTCAAATATTATTAGCTCTTAATAATATTTGGACTCTAAACATTATCTTATTATCTTGGAGCACTTTAGTTAAGTGCACAGATGTGGCACAGGAGCCGACAGAAGGAATTACGATACTCCTGAGGGTTAAGTGGAGCTATTGCATGGATACTTCAGTTAGAACTCATGTGACAAAGTTTGGTGGAGTTGATTGAGTAGTTAATGGAGTTGTGTTCAGTTTAACTAATCTAAACATAGTTGAGCTAGTTGTATCTAGTCTAAATGATTGATACACTAGTGAGAGTGGTGTGAATTAATTAGTTAATTAATTCACTAAATAATAACTCATTAATCAACTGAAGAATACATCAGTTAACTGCAGTGCATCGACAGTTTCAATGGAGACCAGTGGAGAGATAGGTGAAAGGGAAAGATAGACTATCCGTTGTGACTACTAGTGATGCATGGATTACAGCTATATATACATTGGAGTTGCCAATGATAATCATGCAATCAATGAGAGTGGGATTACATTGAATTGGTCTTTGTAATTAGCTTGGATTGCGCAGTGGAGGTAGGCTAGTAGGTGGCAAAGATCGGTGCATGGATTTGCAAGATTAGGCCTGATTAGTGTATGATGATTGTACTGTACTGAGAGCTTGTGATAAGCTTTGTATGTTTGTATGAGATTGTCATATGATCTCCATGATACATAATATGATAGTTGGGGTTTTCAGCTTCAGGCTTTCCTGTTGGAACACCTAATCCTACATGGGTAGGTGTGGAATACGAAAATTCACAATGTTGTCCAAGTGACCTTGGAGTATGAAACCAAGAGTCACACCATTGTATTATAAATGTACATCATGTATAATGGAAAAAATAAGTGAGCTACATGCTTATTCTTCATTGTGTTGAGTTTCCTCTTGTGTGTGTGTTATTCTTCTCATACACCATGTGTGTGCCTTAACATGGTGTTTAACATGGTATCAGAGCGGGCGATTGCTGGCCCTGCTCCAAATTGACTGAGCCATTTGTGTGTATGGCCTGTGCATATCTGCAAAACTGTTGGCATTTTTGCAGGATATAGAGACTTTTTGCAGCAATGTTTTGGAGGAGCAGCATTCAGAAATTGGAAGCATTCAGGCTTTGGCTTTGAAGAAAGGCAGCACTACCCATCTGAAGGTTTTCATTCTAATTTTTCTCTGCAATTTCTGCTTATTAAAATCTGCATTTTCTCTGCTGCTGGAAAAATCATTTTTGCAAGTCTACAAGTTCCTGCAAATTATTCTGCTATGTATCTAGAAAAATTTTGCTATATATTTGAAAGAAAAATTCTGCTGCTAGAGTTTTTACTCCTCTCTACTGTTCTTTTAAAAACAAAGAAAACAAAAATAAATAAAAATAAAAATAAAAATAAAAAAAATTCTGAAGAGCTCGGCCCTCTCCCTTCTTCACTCAGCCTATGCACCTTTCTGTTTTAAATACCTATTAACACAGAGTTCCATACTCTCTCCCACTCACTGCACCCTTGTATCTCCCCCTTCCAGCACCGTCCCTAAGCTACCCGCGCCTCCCTTTCTCTCTGCAACTCTCTGTGCCCTCCATTTTCAAACTCTCTCATGCCTCACCATACCTCTCGGCCTCCTCTTCATTGCGCATACTCACCCAAACCCTGCATGCTTAACACTCAGACCATCGATTCCCCATCTCACAACGGTCTTGCACCCAGCACTCTGCGCTATCTACCACACACATCTGCGCCATTCCCAACCCTCTCGCAGAAAACTCCTCATAGCATACGCCTCTACACCCTACGCCTTGACCTATCTACCCGCTCAATCTGCAAACCACCCACCCTGCTCTTCCCATGTAAATCATTCAAACCTTAACCGACCCCTCTCAACCCACAACCCCACCCCCTCACAGCGCTCAACCTGCCCATCGACTGCACAATATACTCTTCCCTACGCCTCACTGCCACGTTTTCCTACGCAGTTCAACACTGCACCTGCAACCTGCTCACTTCATTCAACTCGGCTCCCATCCAACGCTACTTCCCAACTCACATATTGCCCCCCGTTTTGTAATACCACCCCACCATATAATACAATACCGCCCCTTTTTAAAAATTGGTTTTTATACAACCGCCCCTCCAAAACTAATAACGCCCCCTCTCCTCTAATAACGACTTTGCAGACAACGCCTCTCAATCTGCCCTCCCTTCTGCATAAGCTACGCCTTTTCCCTCCACTTTAAAATACCGCCTCTCCATTTACAATACCACCAAAATCTATAATATCGCCTTCCCTACATTTGCAAACTCTCCCTCCCTTTACGTCTACCTCTCTCTCCCTAACGAAATTTCCCTCCCACAATCTTAATACCGCCTTCCATAACAAATACAATCTGCCATTTTAAAATACCACCTCTTTTTGTTTTTAAATCGATTTTTATAATTTTAATTTATTTTAATATACCGCCCTCCAACCCCCAAAAAGTAAATTTCCCTTCCTTCCCCTCCCATTTCAATAAATTTCCCTCTATTTTTAATAGCCTCATTTTTAATTAATCTCCTCATTTTTTAATTATTCCCACTAATATATTTGTTTAATTAATTTTTTAATTTAAAAAAAAAAAAAAACAGCAGAGAGAGAGGAAGAGAGAGAGGAAGAAGAAAATAAGAACAGCAGAAATGAAATGAAGAAAATGGCATATGAGGAGCAGATAGACTGAATACATAGAAGAAATTGAGATTTGACATTTTGTGATTTGTGGCATAAGGGTGATTTTTTGAATAAATTTTACATGTGAAGACAATTTTGTCATCATTGCGAACCAGCTATTTGAAGAAAACTCAGCTGCCTTAAAGG
This sequence comes from Pinus albicaulis, assembly GCA_034641835.2. NCBI lineage: Eukaryota > Viridiplantae > Streptophyta > Pinopsida > Pinales > Pinaceae > Pinus > Pinus albicaulis. The sequence continues at coordinate 256,022,268 of CM076583.1, read as the reverse complement.
CCTTTTGCATAGTTGTTTTTGCTACACATTCATTTTGCAGAGATATTGACATTGTATTGTGAGTAGACATTGCTTCTTCATAGTTGCAATCAGTACTTGAGTTGTTGAAAAATTGTTGATTGCCCTCCATCATTTGAGGAGCAGATTTTGTACTTTGAGATTTCCATAGTTGGAAATTATTTTGAGTCATTTGTATTTCTTGTTGCATCACATTGTAAACGGGTGCATTTTCGGTTGAAGCCGACACCCTTTCATTTTTTCAGCCTAAGTTGTTGAAATGGCTAAAATCAATGAGGCATTAGTGTTGTTGAATAACCTCATTCATTCCAATGTTGATGACATCATAAAAATGAGCAAGGATGCTCTTTGTAACATTAAGAATTGTTTGCAAGATGCACAAGAAAATATTGAGATTTTGCAGTTGGAATCTCAGCTCCAACAAGATGAACTTCAGCAAAAGAGTCACCATTCTTAACCTGTTTCTGTTCAAAATATTGAGAAGGACTCTCATCAGAAGAAAGAAGATAAACTTGCAGACGATTCACATTCAGTTCCTTGTACTAGAGAAGATGTACATGCAGATGCAACAACTCAGCCTGCACTTCCTAAGCCCATCATCAGACCTTGGGAAGAGCTTGTCCACAACAAGCACAAAACTAGTCTTGGATATGACAAGAATGTGTCCTTTCATATTCCAGACTACACCAAGCCCATCATATTTCAGAGTGCCGGATTCCTATATGACATTTCACCTGCAGCTGTTCCAGATCCTGTTCCACTTCCACAACAGATTGAGAAATGCCAACACTGTGATCGAGTTGGCCATATGAAAGATCACATTTTTGATCTTCATCCATGCAAGCACTGTGGTCGGCACACTCATTCTTCAAACAGATGCTTCAGACACAAGCCTCCTGCAAGAACAAAGATTCATCTTGGATGGATCGCTTCTTGGCAATGGGCATCAGTAGCCAAGAAGATGTTTAAGTCGCATGTCAGAACATGTTCACGGATATTAAACAAACTTGCAGTTGAGTTTTCGCCATCATCTCACCTTGTCCATGACAGGGGGGAAAATGGTGGTCATGTACAAGCTTCGACGACAGATCAAGCGAGCTTGAGCCACAATCTCTCATTCCATGTTCAGAGTTGTAGCCAGCAGTTCAAGCGAGCCTGAGCCACAATTTGTCATTCTGGATTCAGAGATGTAGCCAGAGACACAGATGCCCATGAGCATACCTTCGGTTGGTGGATAACCTAAAACCATCATCTTTGGTTGGTGGATAACCTAAAACCATCATTTTTGGTTGGTGGATAACCTAAAACCATCATATTTGGTTGGTGGATAACCTAAAACCATCATTTTCGGTTGGTGGATAACCTAAAACCATCATCTTTGGTTGGTGGACAACCTAAAACCACCACAAGTAGTAGACCTCCCTTCTTTTAGGTCGAAGGTCTCCCTTTTTTATGAGGGACAATTCCTCTAGCAGAAGCCTTCAGCTTCTTGCCAGTTTTGGAAGAGTTCCGGGAACTGCAACAAGTTTTGCGTTCCAGTGTTTGTGGTCATCCTAAAACCACCTCTTTTTCCAACATTTCACAGAGTTGATTCAGCCCAAGAGCTGCCATGTATACTTTGCAGATTTGTATTACAACTCTTTTCTTGGACTCACACATACCCCTTCAGATTAAGGGGGGATGTTGGAACACCTAATCCTACATGGGTAGGTGTGGAATACGAAAAGTCACAATGGAGTCCAAGTGACCTTGGAGTATGAAACCAAGAGTCACAACATTGTATTATAAATGTACATCATGTATAATGGAAAAAATAAGTGAGCTACACATTTATTCTTCATTATGTTAAATTTCCTCTTGTGTGTGTGTTATTCTTCTCATACACCATGTGTGTGCCTTAACATGGTGTTTAACATTCCCATTAAACAATTGTGTTATGTGTGTTTTTATTGCTTCATGTGTTTTGCAATTGATAATTAAATTTCCGCAAGAATTATAGTGGAAGGATTCTGTATTTAGCAAGAAGATAAATATTGTTAGATTAGGAGATTCTGGATATATACATGCATATCGTATATAATTTCTACAGCCGCAATTCTCAGAAAGAAACACTTATGTAATCTAGGCTGGAAAATAGTTTGTATTTTTTTTTCTTTGTACCTACGAATTACATTTTTTACCTAGATACAGTTTAATATATGGCCTTCTCTAGGAAAATTGTTCTTTTTCAGGTTATATTAAACTCAATTTTAATTTTCTCCCCATTTTGGAGACTTACATATATTTAATTATATGCCTAATTTTATTCATCTATATTGTTTGGAAAATTACCGCTCTCATAATGGAATGTTTCGGTGCTTGTTCTGTGATGATTTGGTTTAATGGATTTTTACTTTACTATCAGTGTCATGGTGAATTTAAATAATTTTTTCTCAGTAAATAAGTCTATTATTTATTTTTCCATATATTTTTGGTACAACCTTCCTGTTTTCTCTATTTCCTTACTCGTAATTGTATTTGTTTTAATTTGATTGTTCCTTTCAATGCTTATTACCTAAAATGTTATGTTTTCTCTTACTCGATAATTAACTGTACAAGTTATTCACTAATTTCTTTCCGAGGAGTCCTCGGTGCTAACCTAGCCCCTAGAAGAGATACGTCCATGCGTAGCTCTAGATCATGTCTCCTCAAGAAATTTTATATATAATTAGGAAAGGAAGTAAAATTTGCATCATTTCTTTCAACGTTATCTTTCTTTCTTTTACTTATTCTCCTCTACATGACTTTTAACATATATAATGTCTTAGTAGCGTTATAATATTTAAATTCAATTCGTCTTACTTTAAGGAAGAAATATTGATCGAGTAGATATATGTATCATAAACTATGATAACTATTTTATGGTTAACCATGTCATGTCCTTCTTGATCTCAGATCACATTTACTTACTCCCCAAATACCTAATTAGTATTAGTATTTTACACTTGACAGACTATTTTTCCTTCTTAAACTAAAAGGAAATGAAACTATTGTAAATACGAGTGTTACACTCAACATGTTAGCTTTATTATATAAATTTATACTTTTTATTGTAACACTACAATTATTGCTAGTAATTACAGGTAATATAACCATGAATTTTTTTTTTATCTAGCTTAGATAAACTTACAATAATTAAGTTACATGCAAATTTAAGAAGGCCATAAAATCAGCCAACAATATAATTCACAATCCAAATTACCGGATATCCACATGTCTATAGTGGATACAATGCCCTAAAAATTACATTTGTTAATCCAAAATTTCATATCTACGAACTCCAAAGTCAGCTAGTAATAACCCCCTTAATTTCATACCATTATACACAGTAACTATAGAAACAAAATTGGATATATCTATTTCTATAAAATTCAGTTTTATAAATAGAGGAAATTACCCACACATATTTCGTGCATAGAAGTATTACACCTAATTTTGGATTAGGTAAATATGTATATATGAGTATTACTTCCACGGGTTGCATGCATAACATAATCGACAACTAGATATTCCTATCTACGCTCATAAACACAAGAATACCTCATTCTTAACCGTAGTATCTAATTTCTAAATAAGATAAACATATATCCACAACCCTTCGAACTAAAACAACATCTACATATAATTTCATGTATTAAACAAATAAATCAGAACAAAAAACAATATAACTAGAATCGCTGTGAAAGAGCACAATTTCAAATCTCACACATTTTCCACAGAACCTAGAATGAATTTCCTCCAGTTTATCCCTGAGCTGAGATTCATTTTCCAGGGTCTCAACAGCCTCTATTGATCAATTTCCTAGGTATTTCATACCTTTCTTCCATGATCGATTTTTTTTTTAGCTTTGTCTCATTTTTGTGGTCCTCAATGACCACTTTCCTTTGATTTTTCTTAAAATCTCACATTTATCTTCCACGATGCTTTATTATTATCCTACTTATCATCTTTCCCTAGCTAAGCGATTAAAGGGATTTTCTCTCCTATCAATTAAATCTTATCTAGAACTTTATCTAGAATATTTCTGATGGAAGATTTATTTTAGGAAAGAATCTCAATTTCAAGTGTATAATTCCAAATTTTTCTAAATTCATTTATTTATTAATAAAAAAATTTATTTACATAAATATTCCAATGTAATTCATGGATTTTTGGTCTGAAATAGATTTGAAATAATAATGAAGTAGAACTAAATATTTTTCATGGTGAATTGATTGTTAACTCGATCACTTATTGTGGAAGACTGAAGGAAAACAATTTATTTTACGACTTAATACATAACTTAAAATTCAAAATTAAACATGAATTTGCAGCAATGAATAGAGATAAAAGATAGTAAAAATTGATTATGGAGTTCATCCCTGGTGGACAATGTCTCTGGGTCAGATTTCAAGATGGGCATTCATTTTATTAAGGATTGATCCAAGGAATTATTTACAAAGAAATAAAGTAGATTAAATGTGCTCGCAGGCACCTCTGGTATCTGTCAATAGAAAACCCTCTCTCCTAGCTTTCCAACACCTGTCTTGGTTCCCAATTCGGCCTCTAGATGACCAAGTTACACCTGAAATAAAAATTTCCTCTCTCTTCAGAATTCTGACTACAAGTCTTCAAAAACACCCTTCCTCTCCATGGTGAAATGGCTAAGTTTAAATAAGCCTTGGGCCAAGTTCATCTTGGGCCTCTTGGGCTTAACATAGAAAATTAATTTTACATTAGGTGGATAGTTCCTCTCGGTGCAATAGTTTTTTAACACCTTAGGATAAGGTGTACATGGTGAATACCTTAACATAGCATGCATTAAACTTTTAAAACACAAAAATACACCATATATTAAAATAGACCCTGACGGTCTGGCTAAATGACAAAGTGGTTGTCTCACTACATGTGACAGGCTATTTCGGCGGTCTGGTGATTGAATACCACCTGGCATGTTAGGTTCCCAACGGTTCTGGCACGTTGGCAACCAAATTTCCATGTGACAGCTCTTACCTCCCGACAATGGGCTCACTGCTTCACATTTATAACCTCGAGTGCATTCACAAGTCTACAATCAGGCTCCTCGTTGTGGTTTAGAGTCTTCATATATGAAATATGGTTTGTAATATGTTTTATTACCATAGTTCCAAAAAAAATTTGTGGCATGTGTTTTAAACGTTGTTCTAAAAATTATAACATAGTTTATAAACCTATTACCATAGCTTTTGACCATAGCATTGTTACGTGTCATTGCACTAGGTTTTAGGACTTTGGTTTTTCACCATAGTTTAGACTTAGGTCATATCACATTACACCATGACCTTAGTTTATTAACCATAGGTTTATACCACATTTACCATGACATTTACACACCATAAAATCACTTGTAGCATGCACCAAGTTATAACCAATTGAAGACTCTCATCAGAAAAAACTAGAGAAACTGAATATGAATCGGAATTCCCTGTCGATTTCAACTGATGCAAGATCGTCTTGTATCAATCCTCTCTACTTGAAATATTTTCGACCAAAAAAAGTTTGATTTAAGAAGACATGAGGTGAGGGTACATCTAATTCAATATTTGGATCTCCATCCACCTCGCCTTGATATGGTTCATGCCCTTGAGTCCCACTCAAAGATATTCAACATCTCCATGCCTTGAAGTGCAAACCTTCCTATCCAAGATGGTATATTCCTGCAACTCATTCATATAATCAGGTGAAAAATCATCAATGGTAGGAATCTCTGTATCTTCTTCTGGATCAATGATCATCGGAGGTTCATACAAGTTCAGGTTTTCTACATTTACAACTGAATAAATACACATGTAAGGAGATAAATATAACCAGAATGCATTATTTCCAATGTTTTCCAAAACCTTTAAAGGACCATACCTGATGGGTTTCATTTTCTTACCTTTATATTTCAATCTATCTTTACTGATATACAACCATACCTGATCACCGACCTAAAAAAGATGATCTACTTGATGCTTTTCATGGAATTTTGTACTTGACCTAAATCTTCTCTAACCGATATTGAACTGCTTCATGTATATGTTGTATCTATTAGATGAACTTAACTTCTTTATTTGAATCGACGTGTCCATCCACTTTATATTCTTCACCAAACATGAAATCCATTGGTGACTTTAGTATATACCCAAATCATGTTTCAAATTGTGATCACTTAGTTGAAGAATGTAAGGCTCGATTGTAAGCATGTTGCAGATAAGGTAAAGATTCATCCCACAACTTAGGATGTTTGCTACATTAACCTCAGAGAATATGTATCATTGTCTTGTTCACCACTTATGTATGCATGTCTGTATGTGGATGAAAATTTGTTCTCTTCTTCAACTTTATGTCCATGAGTCCCCACAAAGTGGACCAAACTCTCCTACAAAGAGAGTGTCTCGGTTGGAAATTATGTAAGTAAGTAACCCAAAATGAACACATACCTATTGAAAGAACATTTGTGATGTTTGTTTAGTAGTCACTTTCTTTTTTCATGAAACAAGAATGTGCATATTGTTGAAATGATAAACCATGACATACATGTAATCATGCCCTCTCCTGGACATAGGAAGTCCTCCAACAAAATCCATGGAAATGTTGTCCCATGTTCACGAAGGAACTGGAAGTGGCATATATAAACCAATATTTCGATTGCTTGGTTTCCTTGTCAAACACATAACACATCCTTTAATGTACTTAAAAACCATTTCATACATGCGAGGCCAGTAGAAATACCTTTGAATTTGCGCCATTGCCTTGCTTACGCCAAAATGTCTTGAAATGCGAGAAGAATGTGCTTCCCAAATAACATGCACCCTTTCTGTCTGTGGTATGCATAATGTACCCAGATGATATAAAAACTTGCCACGAACATGAAAAGTGACTTCTTCCACCTGATTACCATGTGTTAGTGATTCATAAATATCTTTTAAATAAGAATTTGTACTATATTTTTCTAAATAAATTTCATTTTTTAAAGAACTATTCTATAGCACTACTAAAGAATTCAAATATGTTCTAGACAACATATCAAATACTTTGTTTGTTATACCTTTCTTGTACTTAATTACTAAGTGAAATTTCTGAAGAAATCCCATCCATCTGTAATGGCAAGATTGTTGCAACTTAGTCTGAGACTGAAGGTACTAAAGCGGTTGATGATCTGTGTGAATCACTATTTCCTTACCCATTAAGTAGTGTTTTCATTTATTAACACTTTCAACCAAAGAAAAAAGTTCTTTATCATATGTCGGATAATTTTCAACTGCCTTAGAAAAAGTTTCTAAATGAAAACAAATAGGTTTCTCGTTTTGAAGTAAGACTGCACCCATTTCATAACCACTAGCATATATTTCAATTTAGAATGGCTGTTGAATATCTGGTAAAGCTAAGATTGGTGCTCTGACAATTTTTTTCTTAAGTGTATCAAAAGCTTATTTTTTTTTCCCTCCCGAGTGAAGGGAAACTTTATAACCTATTAAAGATGTAATAGTGATGCAATCAAAGAAAACTAAGAAATGAATTTTCTCCAATATTGAACTACACCTAGAAAAATCCTAACTTCAGTCACATTCAGTGGTCTTGGTTACCTAACAATCACATCGATTTTAGCTGGATCAATTTTCAAATGACCACCTCCAAATATATAACCAAGATAAATCAGTGAATTTTTCCCAAACTCACATTTGGACAGTTTAAGGTACAATTTTCCCATTTGCAACACTTTGAAGACCTACTTAACATGCCTAACATGCTCTTCCATACTTGAACTGAAAATCAGGATATCATCTAAGTATATTATGACAAATTTATCAATGTATGGATGGAATACTTCATTCATAACCCTCATGAAAGTTATTGGATGATTACACAAACCAAAAGGAACCACTAACCATTCAAATAGCCCCTACCTATTTTTGAATATAGTTTTCCAGATGTCATTTTCTGCAATCTGAATTTAATGATACCCACTACGCAAATCCAACTTAGTGAAATAGACAACATTTTTCAAATGGTCAAGTAAATCATCTATCCTATGAAGAGGATACATGTTCTTAATTGTGGTTTTGTTTAAGGCCCTAGTCGAAACACATTCTCCATGTCCCATCTTTCTTAGGAACCAAAATTATAGGTAAACCAAATGGATATGATCTAGATCCAATGAAACCTTTTTCAACCAGATCTTGGATTTGTTTCTTTATTTCTTCATCCTCTATTACTGACATGCAATAATTTTCGACATTAGGAAGAGTGGCATCAGAAATCAATTGTATCTCATGTTGCATTTCCCATTTAGGAGGAAGATGTTTTGGTTCTTTAAATATACTTTGAAAATAATCTACCACTTTAAACAAACTATATTTAAACTGAGATTCACAATATGAAAAACCATCATGTTGATCCTTATGTTTTTCTTTTACAACCATGAGTACATATCTTTTACTTGAACTTATTAGCCTCTTCATCTGATTAGCAGTAATTAAATCCAAGTGTGTTTTGATTTTATGTGCCCTAACAATGTATTTAATCCCATCTTTCTTAAGGTGATATTTATGCTCCTTCATATGAAACAAAACATCACAATCATATAGATAAGGACTTCCTAGTACTACTCCACATATGTCTAATGGAATCACATCTAAATCCAGCTCATCAATGTAATTAGTTGTGATGGAAAATTTTAAAAGACACTGCTTTGTGACATTAATCTGAGTCTTTTCTTTTAGCCAACCTAATGTGTATGGTTTGGGATGATTCTATGTTTCCAAACCCAATTTCTTAACTAAATCTTCAAATATTAAATTTTCCTGTGATCCACTGTCAAACAATGTATCTATTTTTGTGTGCTTAGAAGTTACCCTTATGTGAAATAATTCAACTCTTTTATCCTCATCCAGATGATTTATGTTTGAAGAAGATGCAGAAGTACTAGAACTTAAACTAGCATCACAACTTTTACCTGTCAAAACCATAGTTGTTATTTTCCTTTCATCACCCGAGTTGAAGCAAAAATCTTGATGGATTGCTATATTAGCCTTATTTTCACCTTTATTTTGATGGAACTTCTTTGTTCTTAGTTTTGGGGGAAGTTTCCAACATCTCGCTTCATCAGGTATGATTCTTTGGCAGTGAGAACAAGTAGGTATTTCACCTTCCTTCTGATTTTTCGTTGTTTTCTTTCCCTTTGAACTTCTCTTCGTCTTGTTGTCTTTAGAATCCTCGATTTCCAACGGTTTGGATGCTTTCTGTGAAAAATTGAACAGTCTACCACCTAATTCAATATGTATGTATTTAACACACACTTCATCAAAGTCAATGGGGTTAAACATCAATAACGTATGTTGTAAATAATAATGTAAACTGCCAATGTACTTTAATAAAGTTTCATGTGTATCCAATGGAATACCAAGCGCCAAATCTTTCTTCCTGAACTCCTAATAAAACTCCTGCACATTCTTCAATTTACCTTGCCTCAAATGTTTCCAATCAATAACAACTTGATGCATGTATCCCAAAGGATAGAATTATTTTGTGAGGGCTTTTAAAAACTTAGACCATGAAGAGATGACTTTACCTTTCTGCTTTAAATCTACTTGAGTTTTACTTTCCCACCAGATTAAAGCTTTTCCCCCCATTCTAAGTTTATCTAACTAAACTTTTGATTTTTCATTAGAAATTTTTTGAAGTCTACACTACACTTCTAATTTTTTAATCAAGTTATCTAACTTTTTAGGATTCATTTCGCCATCATAAATAGGTAGTTCAAATTTTACATCATGTTTCAAAAGAGATTATTTCTGAGGTTTCTTTTCTGTTTCTAAATCAAAAATGGAAGAAGAAGAAGAATACGATGAAGATGATGGAAGACAATGAGGTTTATGAGATATTCCATTTCCCCTTTCCTTATTTTTTGTTTTCGAAGATGAAGTTGCATCTCTCACCTTCTTATCTTCATAGAGTTCTCCCAACATCCACTACATGTTCAAAAACATTTGTTGAATCTGTTCATCACCCATGACCGTCAATTCAGGAGTTTCACTTGCATCAGATCCTCCCATTGTCAATTTTTGAGCGACTTTACGCTTTCCAACTTCTTAGTCTATCTCCTTGAGCGTTCCTTCTCCAAGTCGCAACTTTGACCTAGTTAACGTTCACTGGAAATAATCCTACAACACAACCTGCTTTGATACCAAAATATATGATCTAAAATAGATCTGAAATAATACTAAAGTAGAATTGAATATTTTCCAAGGTGAATTGATTGTTAACTTGATCGCTTGGTGTGGAATACTTAAGGAAAAAAATTTATTTTACAACTTAATCTAGAACTTAATAAGCACAATTAAACATGAATTTGCAGCAAATAACAAAAATAGGAGACAACCAACATTGATTACGGATTTTTTCCCTGGTGAAGTACGTCTTTGGGTCCTCTTTTAAGATGGGCATCCGTTTTATTAAGCATTGATCCAAGGAAGTATTTACACAGAAATACAGTATAATTAGAATTCTTATAGGCACTTCTAGTCTTTGTCAATGTAAATATCTCTCTCCTAGCTTTCCAACGCTTGTCTTGGTTCCCGATTCCGCCTCCAGATGACCAAGTTACACTAGAAAGAAAAAATACCTCTCTTCATAATTATGACTACAAGTATTCAAAAACACCCTTCCTCTCCATTATGAAATAGTAAATTTTCAATAAGTATTGGGCCAAGTTCATCTCAGGCCTCTTAGTCTTAACATAGCAAATTATTTTTACATTAGGTGGATAGTTGCCCTTGGCGCAATACTTTTGTAACAACTTAGGATAAGGTGTACAGGGTGAATAACTTAATATAGCACACATTAAATTTTTTAAATCCAAAAATACAGCATATATTAAAACAGATAGTGATGGTTTGGCTAAATGATGGAGCAGTTGTCTAACTACATGTGACAGGTTGTTTCGGTGGTCTGGTAACTGACTGCCATGTTGCAGGTTAAGTTCCTGGAAATTCCGGCCTGCTGGCGGCCAATTGTCCATGTGAAAACTCTTACCTCTCAACGACGGTCTTCCTGGTGGTTAACTACTGGCTGTTGCGCATTTATAACCTCGATTGTATTCACATGTCTACAGTGAGGCTCCTTCCATGCAGTCTAGCAGCTGCGGTTTAGACTCTTTATATATGCAATATGGTGTGTAATATGGTTTATTACCATAGTTTTGAAATGGTTTTGTAACATAGGTTTTAAAATTTGGTCTGAAACTTATAGCATAGTTTATAAACCTATTATCATATCTTTTGACCATAGCGTTGTTACATGTCATTGCGCTAGGATTTAGGACTTAGGTTTTTCACCACAATTTAGACTTAGGTATTATCTCATTACACCATGACCTTAGCTTATGAACGATAGGTTTATACCAAATTTACCAAGACATTTCCACACCATGAAATCACTTGTACCATGCACCAAATTCGAACCAATTGAAGACTCTCATAAGAAAAAACTAGAGAAACTAAAGATGAACTAGACTTCCCTGTTGATTTGAACTAATGCAAGATCCTCTTGGATCACTTTTCCACTATTTTTACTTTCAACTTCAGTCTAAAAAAAAAAATATTATATCAAGAGGGATATTACAACTACATGATTTTTTTTTGTAATCTTAGAGCTTTTCTTAGTTTAGGAAAGAAAGATAGGTTTAATGTAACACCCCCTTCCCACATCTACCCAATAAATTGACCAACTAGGGTAAATATGCAACGAGAGGCTACTATAACGAGATTAAACCTCCTAGGTGACCTTAAAGAAGTGTAACCATCAGAAACATAACATGCAGACCTTGTACATCATCATTGACACCCCCAGGAGCTAACCCAACCTTATAGGCCTCTTACCCCTCAGTTACAGTGACCTTTTGGCCTCTTTGAGCCATAGACATAGGCATTGTTAGTGTTTCATGATTTGGAAGATTGGCAGAACAAATGCACAGGGTAACATCAGACCAATATTTGGAGTCCTAGGACCTAGCCTTCTTGGACTCAGAGAGGGATCTATCTATTGTATGCAAAGGATGTGAACTTGTTTTATTTTAGGGTTTTATTTTAGGCTAGTTGTTAAGTGTAGGGTTTGTTTGGTTGTTTTGGTTGGGTAGGATGATCAAGTATAATAGGTGGAGTGATAGGTATTCAAATAATTGGGCTATGGAGTCTATAAAAGTCATGGAAAATTCAACAATGGATTAGGGAGCTTCACAGGGAAAATATATCATGGTCAATGGATTTTGAAGGTTTATGGGAATGAGATGGACATCAAGTTTGTGAATAAAAGTAGGAAAAAGGGAAATCAAGAATCCTTTATCATGTACTTTTTAACAAGAAGGGACTTAAATACCATTAACATCAAGAATTAATCAATAGGCAGGGAAAACCAGTAACTCTTTGACTCAACTTAAGAAAATAAGCATTCAAGACAAACATTCCAATAAAATATAGAAGGCAAGAAACTCATTTAACTTCTAGTGATTTCACCTTCAAGGCTAGAAAACATTTAAGATACACATATAACTTTAATCAAAGAAGAGGGAATGCCTAAAAATCATTGATCATAGCTATGAATATCTTCAAAATAATTATTCAAGCATGGACAAAGGGTATGATTGAAACATAGCCTCTTTGGCAGACTTAATTAATGGTACTTTGAAGAGGGACGTCAATAACAGTGTTTTAGTGACATCAAACAAGTAGGGCTAGCCATAAATCATATTTGATACCTACAGTATTAAACCATTCATGAAAAAAACAAGTGTAGGGGGTCTAGAGAGAAATTAAGGATTCTCAAAAACGTCCTATCAGTGGAAAACATAGAGGTAATGAAGAACAAACAGAGCTAAGGTGCCTTTGAAGAACATTTCTTAGTCTAAATCCTTTGTTATATTGCAACATAGAAAGATGGAAACATAATGAAACATGAGAAAAAAATAATTGAATAGAAGCACTTCACCATTAACCAAGCTTAGGGATCCTGCAAGCAAGTCTCCTCCATTAACAAGCAAAACAAGCCATTCACAAGATTGACAACACCAATTTCTCTTCAACCTCCAAAAGATGATGTATTGCTCCAAATATTCATCAAATGCAAACAAATGCCAAAAAAATCCAACGTTTTAAAATGAAGCCCTCGTGCTCTATTTATCTAGCAAAAGAGGGCAAAAACCCTAAATAGGGTTTGAAATATCCAAAACATCTGTAGATGTCATTAATGCCCAAGAGACCATGCAAGGCTCAAGGCACAAAATATCCCATGAAGTAAATGCCAAAATAGCTCTTAGCACCTAATTCTAGAGTGATTTTCCTCAAAAAAAATTAAAATATAGTTTTGCAATAAATGAGTGTTTTTTGTTGACTTTTGGCCAAAAAAACATAGTGTAGTCTATAAGCGCAGTGCCATCGTAGGCAGAAAATAGATCCTGTTGCAGCCAAGTTTTGGGGACCTTCTCGATGTCGGTTTTTTCTCTATGATGGCCCGTTGGAAAGCCTACTGAGTCTTATTTCTAGGTATACCTTTGTTTTCTAATTGAGCACTTGTAACCTATTTAAAAATTCAAATTCCCAAACCGCTCTGAGTGCAACGCCAGGCCTGAAAGTGAGGCTGAAAGGTGAAAAATGAGGTGTTTTTTGACCTTTTGAGGGGTCCAAAATGCTCCAAATGCCTTGAAATTTGGTGAGCATAGTGTACTAGGTATGATAAATCCAAAAATGTAAATTTTTCCCTCTGATTATGCCTAAGGGAAAAGCATAGTGCCAGGCGTGTTGCGCTTATAGGCCTCCAAATTCTACAAAAACCAAAACTTGTCAAAATTTAATCAAATTTGGTGATTGTCTCCCTTATGGGGTTTGAGGGACCTGTTGAGAAGATTTATCCAAGACTCCAAATTTTTCATGGTCTTTTCCTCCTTTTAGTGCCTGAATTTCAATGATGGCCTCTTTGAGCTTGGCACTAATGAGTTGGTTTTTCAAGGCATAGTATTTGGTCATCTTCTTCTGCAAGCCAAGGTATCTTTTCATCTTCTTCACGTGCTTGTGCTCATCCTTGTAATAACCACAGATCTATTGTGCTATGCCAAGGCTCCTTTGTAGGTCCTTAATCTCTTCATTTTTTCCTTGAGGTAGTATGCTATTGGCCCTCTCCTTGTCTTCACTTTCACTCTCTAGGTCAATGATGCCAAGTCCTTGTGTAAACTCTTTCTTACCTTTCGTAGCTCTTTTCACCTTTTGTCTGCCTTTGTCAATATTTTGAGTTGAGGTGGATGGCTTGGTCCCTTTCCTTTTTGGGGCAGCAAACACAAGCCTTGGTCCTCTCTGATAAGTGAATGAAAGAGGTGTGATTGTGGTTTTGTTGGTGTCTTGATCATAGCTATGAGCCTTGCTGCTGTCATCACCCTCTTTATTTTTATCATTAGTATCATCAGTCATATGTTTCCTACTTCAGCATTGTACACTTTTTTCTCAACTTTGTCACCACTTTCACTTTCTTCACTTTCATTTTTTTCATCATTAAGACTGCTCCCCTCTTTATCTTCTGCACTTTCATCATCCTCATTATCACTATAGAGCTAACTGTTGTCATGACTATCATGACTGTCATGACTATTTTCTTGCTTGTTGTCTTGTCCCTCACTGTCTTCTTTATTATCTTCCTCTTTTTCACTGTGGTTTGCTTCATTGGTATCACTGTTGCCTTTAATTTTTTCATTTTCCTCACCTCTTTTATCTTCATCATTGTCAAGCCCACTTCCCTTTTCTTCATTATCTGTCTCTGTCTCTGCATCATTACCTGCCCATGTTTCTTCATCATTCTCTTCATTATCATCATCATTTTATTCTTTTCTCAACTCATCATCACTGTAATCTTCCTCAATGATTTCATCACCTTCACTGTCATCACTTTGTTCATCGTCATCACCCTTCTCTATTTCCATGTCTTCTACCTCTTGTGGGCTCAACGAATCAACTTCCTTGCACGGTCTTAAAAACCTTTTAGAGGGTTTTCCTCGAGCCTTTGGCATATTCTTTTCAGTTTGGAGGGTTTTTTTCATGAGAGCAGTGCCCTGCCTGCATTGTTGGGTCACCATCTGCGCACAACGCCAGTCGGGTTGGGTCTTTCTCTAGTCGCAGTGCTGCCCACGTGCAGGCTTACCTGGACCCTGAGTGCAGCACCGGGCCTGTCGGGTTTCCCTCTGCGCACAACACCAGGCCAAAAAATTTAGTGAGTCGAGCCTGGGTGTGTTAGGTTTTCCTATGTGTAACATCGGGCTATAAGAGAAGTGCCTCTCGCTATATGCATAGTAGAGTGGAAAATTTTCACTGAGGACCTCTCTACGTGCAATGCCAGGGTCTGTGAGCATAGCGCTAAGCTTTGAGTGCAGCTCCAATGAACTTGCCCAGAAATTGTCCAAAAAACTTAGAAATTTCTCCTGAAGAGTTTTTTCTCTTATTGTAAATAACAAATGCATAATGAGTCAAGTGTTTAAGTGAATTTTACTTTTATATCCTTGCGGATACAAATTTATTTTTTTTCCCAAACCCACTTTGTAATGTTCCTTACCCTTTTTGTTATTTTTCACTGATATTCTCTCACCCTTTGCAGGGGGTAATTTAAAACACAAAATGGTGCCTTTTCCCTTCTGATTATTTTTTTTGTTTCTCTTTAGGCAGCTGACATGGTGAATTTTGGTTTACCTGGACCCAATGATGCTTTCAAAACTTGTTTTGCAGATGGTTGTTTAAGTCACCATATTACACTGTGTTTTTGGCCTCTTTTTGTCCTTCAATTATTTTCACAACTCTTAGGCATTTGCATGGTGGCAACACCCCTTAAGAAACCTTTATGTCTTTACCTTGGAGATCAAACTTTCTTTTGCTAGATGGGTGACTGAGAAACCTTTTTTCATCATTGTTATTTCCTTTTAGGCATGATGCAACCAGTTTTGATAAACCAAATGGTTTTCATACTTAGGAATGCCACCTCCTTTAGGCCACTTCTGATTTTTGCGAGTGCCTATGACACAGTTGTTTTTCGTTCCCTTTGTCATTCTTTGAGTTGGACAACCTTGGTTATAAAACAGTAAACTCATGCTCAACTGGGTTTTCCATTTTGAAAATTAACCTTAGGATTTCCTTCCTTTGACCATTTTGAGGGCAATTGTCTACACTTGAAGGCTACATTTCCCTCACACTGATACTCTTTGCATTTTCCTCACTTTGATGCAGTGAAGCATTGTTGCCTTGGAAAACCCTAGAAGTCACCTTCAATAGCTTTTGAAAACCTTCTATTGTCATGATGCAGGCTCTTCATCTTCATTTTCTTCTTCTTCTTTTCCATGGATGTCCTTTATTGAGGATTTGGCGTCTTACCTTACCTATTTCTTTGTATGATAGCTATCTCAGTCATTCCTTCAAAAATGATTTGGATGCACAGTTATCCTTTGCAGAATGTTGTCTTTGGCAAAGAAATATTTCTTGAAGGTCTTTCCGATCTAATTTGGGAAAATAGTTGCTTGACATTCTTTCATATTGGATGCAGCTTCTAGCTCATAAAAACAATACTTTAGAAAATCAAAGACAATCCTACAATCTATGAAACCGTAGTGACATAGTGGGAGGCTCTTTAGACTTGTCTTTTGACTGAAAACTTGGGTTAGGGTCCTCAAGTATAAAAATCAGAGTTTTTTGATAATTTGAAGTATTGAAGATCCAAAATACAATGTATTTGATTTATCTAAAGAGCCCACAGAGACAGTTTTGAGACCATCAATGGTTGATGTAACTGGGAAACACAAGAATGAGTAGGTTAGTTGGTGATCCTAGGTGGAAAGTGGAGGGGTTAGGCAAGGAAAAACATAGTGCTAAGGTCAAAGGTGGCAATACATAGTGAAAATGAGTGGTATGAGCCCATGATGGGTCTTCTGGGAGTGGTAGGCTGACCATGACATGGTAGGGTAGTGAAACAGTGGAAATTTTTATCCTAAGGATAATGAAGGCTGTGAGATTTCTAAAACTCATAGTATTCATGAATTTTGTTTTTAGAAATCTAGGATAATAATTTAGTCATCTAAAGAATAAAAAAATTATAGTTCAATCAAAAAGACTCCCACATAAGATTGTCTTTTTAACTAGTTTAGATCACAGGAGAATAGATCACACAGGAACTATCATTTTAGATACACATCCTAAACACATAGACATGTACCTAGTGGCGTAGGTACATGAAAACCTATTATTTTCTAGAATAGGTTTTAATGGTCATGAGTATATTGATGACTAATAGTGGCTCCACTTGGGGAGGGCAGGTCCTTTTCGAGAGGTGTCCAGAACTTCATATCTCTAGCTTTATGAAGACTAGTGCCTCATCCATTGGGTAGATTTTTCTTCTTTCATTTGCTGATGTTTCATTTCAAGTTATGATCTCAAGAATCTGAAAAAACATGATTTCTTCAACTTCTCTCTACCTACCCATATTACTTGCCTAACATTTTTTTCTTCCTTGGGTGCACTTGAGCGGGTAAACCCTTGAAATTCTTTTATTTTGAAAGAAAAAAAAACTATCTACTTCTACCCTTATCACTTCCAAGAGTTCAGATTATGCTAGTGAACTCTTTTTATTCTCTACATAGACTAAATGACTGTCAAGATTAAGCTGTATGACATAGTTCATTCTCTAAAATAGTGACATGAAATTGAAAACATGGCTTGAACCAGGATTAAGCAGTCTGATTTCAGCATGGGCTGTGGCATTGGAACAAGCTGTACACAAACATTATTTTTCTACAAAAAAAACTAGAAATATGAGGGCACTGATTGATCATTTGTTAAGCCTCCTCATCTTTCTCTTTGGTTCAGATTTGAGCATGTGGAACCAATATCTTTCATTCCTAATCTATCCTTTCCGACAAGTCAAGCTTGAATAATTTTGAAAATCATTTTTACACTAACTTATCAACATAAATTTAAAACATGTTCAGCCATGATTAGCCTAGATGACTAAACAAGTTATTTTTTTAAAACTAATAGTGTAATTTCGGCTTGCACACTTTAAGCATCACTATTTTTTGGGTATGGGGTTGTACCTCTTTTTCAAATCTGCCCTCTTTTTTATCTTTTCTCCATTTTTGTGCTTTAATTTTTCAAAACAATCTAAAACTAAAAAGATGCTCAAAGGCTGAGCTTATTTGTGCCTATCTATCATAATATAACTTTACATATGATGTACATTCATTAGGTGAACTCCTTTTTCCAGTATAACCAATCAAGTAAGTGACTAGATGATTTCTTTTTGTTCCACCTCTTAGGTATGATGGTAAGCCACTCCCACTTTGTCTTCTTTTGAACAGTAGCACCCCAATTTTTCTTTAATCTCTTCCACAAACTATTCTTGGCATGTTTTACTCCCTCTTTAAAGGTCTCTAAGAAAACAACAAAGGGGTCTTTGAATAATAAATAGCCTAGAGGATTTGAGAAATAAACCTCATTTAGGATTACTCCCTCCTTCACTTGACTAACCTTGGGATCCTTTTGAGAAAGAGTCTCTTCTCCCTCTTTATGATTATCTGATTTGACAGCTTCAGAATGAAATGTTATGCTACCTTTAAGCAATCCTGGTATGCCCTAACTGAGTGAGTTTATTTCTTTTTGAGAGTCATTATCTTGATGAGTAGGAGCATTCTCTAGCACCAGGTCTTCTTGAGAAGGTAGTCCAGCATCACCATCAATCTATTCTATAGTTTTTGTATGAGAAAATGCATCGGTAGATAGGTTAGCAGTAGAACACATAGACATATCTTCTTTACATAAAAATTTGGATGCTGGTTGTATGCTTAGGATCTGATTGCTTTCTTCTTTAGTTAAAAGGGGAGGTGTATTTCTCTTTCTCTGGATATAACTATGATGTTTCTATTCCTTTTGTGACTACTCATAAGGATGAATGTCTTCTTGAGGAGGTATTACAGCCTCAAAAACAATTTGTTCCTCTGTTTCTTTATGAGAAATTTCTTTAGTAGGTAATGCAATAGTGGAACAAATAGGAATATTTTCTTTATATAAAGGTTCAGAGGCTGGTTTTACTCTTAACATCTGATATATCTCTTCTTCAGTTAAAGGAGGAGGAATTTTATGTTTTCTTTGGATTGGGCAACAATTGTTTTCTTTATTTTGTGGAGGTTGATCTTGTGGCTGAATATCCTCTTGCACTTTACACAAAAGGGCAGATGGATTATCATTTTTCTCAGCTTCTTCAGGGAGATCTTGTGGATCTTCTCTTACTTCTTGATGGATTTGATCCTCAATCAAATCTTCTTGGTTTTCATGATAGTAATCTTGATTATGATAGGAAAGAATCTCCTCTAATAGACCTTTAGGATGCCAATTTCCTAAATCTTCATTAGTGTTCACAAGGAATTGTATGAGGTCTTTAGATTGATCACAACAATTTTCAACTAATGATAGAGATGGATAATTTTCTTTATAATGATCATAGAACACCTTGTGGAGATATTTTAAGTAAAACAAACTACCTAGTTTCAGACCTTCATACCATTCCCTTGCCTTACCCAATAATGTTGCCATAAAATTTTTCATGAGGTAGTCCTCGTGCCATTCAACCTTTAACCTCCATACATGTATATGAAATTTGATGAGATGTAACAAGGGGTCATAAAGTTTCTCATCTTGAAATATAAGCATGATTTTTATCCAATTTATTTGAGGCATTTTTTGTGGGAATCCAGGGATATGATCTCTAGTCATTAGGGCATATCTTCGTTGTATTCTCAGATCCATGTTTGTAAATCAGAAAGGTGTCACTGTATCTTTTCAACCAGTCTAGATTTATCTACCAATGGAGTCTTTAGGTCTATTGAGAGTTGTGGAGTCACCAGGTGGAAGATTTCAACTTTGTTGTCCACCATCAGCATGATTGGGATTTCTTATTGAATTTCCAGCGGAGTCTATGAGGACTAGTAGAGTAGTAGGCCTACTGGAGGCTAGTGAAGTTTCCATGTGGATGTTTTTGGTGTTTTTAAAGGATATGTATTTATAGTCCACCACCAATATTGATAAAAAACCAATCTAGGGATTTGTTTGGTGTTTTTCGAGCTCCTTTATGTAGCCCTAAGGTTTGTATGAGTTTCCTACAACTGAGTCATCATTTTTATAGGATGGTGATACAACCAGATTCTACTCTTTCGCTAATAGTTTGAGTTCTCTATGATTTGATAAGGGTTTCTGAAGTTCTAAGGAGTGCTTATATTGTCACTAATTTCATAAAGCCTCACACCTTGGTTTTCCAATTATTTTAGGCTATGTGCTGGTGATAAATCAATAGATGTTGTGTACAAGGGTTTCCGAAGTCTTAAGGGATAATTAGATTGTCATTGACTCAGAAAGTCTCATCGTGATCACCATTATGTTAGTGATAGTGATGAGGTGGCAATGAATCAATGGATACATAATGTTTCATCTTGTGACTTAATCAGAAGGTCCTACCATGATCGCCATTATGTTAGTGTCCCGTGATTTGGCAGATTGGCAGACCAATTGAAAATGGTAACATTAGACCAATATTTGGAGTCCTAGGACCTACCCTTCCTGGAATCAGAGAGGCCTCTCTCTATTGTATGCAAAGGATGTGAACTTGTTTGCTTTTAGGGTTTTATTTTAGGCTAGTTGTTAAGGGTAGGGTTTTTTTGGTTGGGTAGGATGATCAAGTAGAATAGGTGGAGCGAGAGGTATTCAGATAATTGGGCTATGGAGTCTATAAAAGTCATGGAAATTTCAACAATGGATCAGGGAGAATCACAGGGAAAATCTAGCATGGTCAATGGATTTTCAAGGTTTATGGGAATGATATGGACATCAAGTTTGTGAATAAAAGTAGGACAAAGGGCAATCAAGAATCCTTTATCATGTAATTTTTAACAAGAAGGGACTTAAATACCATTAACATCAAGAATCAATAAATATACAGGGCAAACCAGTAACTCTTTGGTTCAACTTAAGAAAATAAGAATTCAAGACAAACATTCCAATGAAATATAGAAGGCGAGAAACTCATTTAAATTCTAGTGATTTCACCTTAAAGGTTTGAAAACATTAAAGATACACATATAACTTTAATCAAAGAAGAGGGAACGCCTAAACATCATTGATCATGGCTATGAAGATCTTCAAAAAAATTATTCAAGCATGGACAAAGCGTATGATCGAAACATAGCATCTTTGGCAGACCTAATTAATGGTACTTTGAAGAGGGACCTCAAGAACAGTGTTTTAGTGACATCAAACAAACAGGGCTAGCCAAAAATCATCTTTGATACCTAATGTATTAAACCATTCATGAAATAAACAAGCTTAGGGGGTTTAGAGAGAAATTAAGGATTCTCTAAAATGTCCTAGCAGAGGAAAACATAGAGGCAATGAAGAACAAACAGAGCTAAGGTGCCTTTGAAGAACATTTCTTAGTCTAAACCCTTTGTTCTATTGCAACATAGAAAGATGGAAATGTAATGAAACATGAGAAAACAATAAGTGAATAGAAGAAATTCACCACTAACCAAGCTCATGGATCCTGCAAGAAAGCCTCCTCCATTAACAAGAAAAACAAGCCATTCACAAGCTCCACAACACCAAATTCTCTTCAACCTCCAAAAGACTATGTATTGCTCCAAAGAGTCATAAAATACCAAGAAATGCCAACAAATTCCAACGTTTTACAATGAAGCCCTCATGCTCTATTTATCTAGAAAAAGAGGGAAAAAAACCTAAATAGGGTTTGAAAAAATCCAAAACATCCATAAATGTCATTAATGCCCAAGAGACCATGCAAGGCCCAAGGCACAAAATATCCCATGAAATAAATGCCAAAATAAAGCCTAGAACCTAATTCTAGAGTGATTTGCCTAAAAAAACATTATAATATCATTTTGCAATAAATGAGTGTTTTTTATTGACTTTTGGCCAAAAACACACAGTGTAGTCTATAAGCGCAGCGCCATCCTAGGTACAAAATAGGTCCTATTGCAGCCAAGCTTTGGGGACCTTCCCGATGTCAGATTTTGCTTCGTGATGGCCAGTTGGAAAGCATACTGAATATTTGTCCCAGGTATACCTTTGGTTTTCTAATTGAGTACCTATAACCTATTCAAAGAGTCAAATTACCGAAACTACTCTGAGTGCAGCGCCAGGCGTCAGAATGAGGTGTTTTTTGACCCTTTGAGTGGTCAAAAATTCTCCAAATGCTCTAAAATTTAGTGAGAATAGTGTACTAGCTATGAGAAATCCAAAAATGTAAAGTTTTCCCTCTATGAATTCCTGAGGGAAAAGCGTAGCGCGAGGGGTGTTGCACTTATAGTCCTCCAAATTCTCAAAAAACAAAAACTTGTCAAAATTTCCTCAAATTTTGTGATTGTATCCCTTATGGGGTTTGGGAGACTTTTTGAGAAGATTTAGCCAAGACTCAAAATTTTTCCTAGTCTTTTCCTCCTTTTAGTGACCTTATTTCAATGAGGGCCTCTTTGGGCTTCACACTAGTGAGTTGGTTTTTCAAGGCATAGTATTTGGTCATCTTCTTCTGCAAGACAAGGTCTCTTTTCATCTTCTTCATGTGCTTGTGCTCATCCTTGTAATAACCAATGATGTATTGTGCCATGCCAAGGCTCCTTTGTAGGTCTTCAATCTCTTCATTTTTTCCTTGAAGTAGTATGCTATTGGCCCTCTCCTTGTCTTCACTTTCACTCTCTAGGTCAATGATGCCAAGTCCTTGTTTAAGCTCTTTCTTACCTTTCCTACCTCTTTTCACATTTTTTTTGCATTTTTCAAGATTTTGCGCTGAGGTGGATGGCTTGGTCCCTTGCCTTTTTGGGGCAGAAAACACAAGCCGTGCCCCTCTCTGATAACTGATGAAAGAGGTGTGATTGTGGTTTTGTTGGTGTCTTGATCATGGCTATGATCCTTGCTGCAGTCATCACCCACTTTATTTTTATCATTAGTATCATCATTCATTATGTTTCCTACTTCAGCAGTGTACTCTTTGTTCTCAAATTCATCACCACTTTCACTTTCTTCACTTTCTTTTTTTTCATCATTAAGACTAGTCTCCTCTTTATCTTCTACACTTTCATCATCCTCATTATCACTATAGAGATGATTGTTGTCATGACTGTCATGACTGTTGTCATGATTGTTTTCTTCCTTGATGTCTTGCCCCTCACTGTCTTCTTTATTATCTTCATCTTTGGCATTGTGGTTTGCTTCATTGGTATCACTGTTGCCTTTAGTTTCTGCATTGTCCTCGCCTTTTTTATCTTCATCATTGTCAAGCCCACTACCCTTTTCTTCATTATCTATCTCTGTCTCTCCATCATTACCTGCCTCTGTTTCTTCATCATTCTCTTCATTATCATCATCATTTTTTTACTTGCTCAACTCGTCTTCACTCTCATCTTCCCCACTAATTTAATCACTTTGTTCATCATCATCACCCTTCTCTATTTCCAAGTCTTCTACCTCTTGTGGGCTCAAAAAATTAGCTTGCTTGTAGGGTCTTAAAAACCTTTTGGAGGGTTTTCCTTGAGCCTTTTTCATCTTCTTTTCAGTTTGGAGGGTGTTTTGCATGAGCGCAGTGCCCTACTCGCACTGTCGGGTCGCCCTCTGCGCGCAGCGCCGGGTGGGTTGGGTCTTGCTCTGGGCGCAGCGTTGCCCGCATGAAGGCCTACCTGGCCTCTTAGTGCAGCGTCGGGCCTGTTGGGCGCCTTCTACGTGCAGCACTGGGCCGAAAAATTGAGTGAGTTGGACCAGGGCATGTTGGGTTTTCTTGTGCGTAGTGCCAGGCTATAAACAAAATGCTTCTCACTACATGCGAAGAACAGTGGAAAATTTTCACTGTGAGGACCTCTCTACTTGCAGCGCTGGGGTCTATGAGCATAGCACTGGGCTCTGAGTGCAGCACCAGTGAACTTGCCCAGAAATTGTCCAACAAACTCGGAAATTTCTCCTGAAGGGTTTTTTCTCTTCTTGTAAATAACAAATGCACAATGAGTCAAGTGTTTAAGTGAATTTGAATTTTATAGCCTTGGGCATACAAATTTATTTTTTTTCCCAACCCACTTTGTAATTTTCCTCACCCTTTTTGTTATTTTTCACTAATATTCTTCTCACCTTTTGCAAGGGGTGATTTAAAACATAAAATGGTTCCTTTTCCATTTTGATTATTTTCTTTGTTTCTCTTTAGGCAGCTGACATTGTGAATTTTGGTTTACCTGGACCAATGATGCTTTCAAAACTTGTTTTGCAAATGGTTATTTAAGTCACCATATTACACTATGTTTTTTGCTTGTTTTTATCCTTCAATTATTTTCAAAACTCTTAGGCATCTGCATGGTGGCAGCACCCCTTAAGAAACCTTTCTGTCCTTGCCTTGGAGATCAAACTTACCTTTTCTAGATGGGTCTCTGAGAAACCTTTTTTCATCATTTTTATTTCCTTTAGGCATGATGCAACCAGTTTTGACAAACCAAATGGTTTTCATACTTAGGCATGCCACCTCCTTTGGGCCACCCTCGATTTTTACATGTGCTTATGACACAGTTTTTTTTGGTCCCCTTTGTAATTCTTGGAGTTGGATAACCTTGGTTATACAACAGTAAACTCATGCTCAGCTGGGTTTTCCATTTTGAAACTTAACCTTAGGCTTTCCTTCCTTTAACCATTTTGAGTGAAATTATGTGCACTTGAAGGAAAGATTTCCCTCATACTAATAATCTTTTCATTTTCCTCCCTTTGATGCAGTGAAGAATTGTTACCTTGGAAAACCCTAGAATTCACCCTCAATAGCTTTTGAAAACCTTCTACTGTCATGATGGAGGCCCTTCATTTTCATTTTATTCCTCTTCTTTTCCATGGATGTCCTTTAGTGAGGAGCTGGCCTCTTACCTTACCTATTTCTTTGTAAGATAGTTATCTCAATCATTCCTATGGAAATGTTTAAGATGCACAATTATCCTTTGCAGAATGTTGTCTTTGGCAAAGCAATATTTCTTGAAGGTCTTTCTGATCTAATTTGGACAAACATTTGCTTGACATTCTTTCATATTTGATGCAACCTCTATCTCATAAAAATAGTACAATAGAAAATCAAAGACAATCCTGCAACCCATGAAACTGTAGTGACCTAGTGGGAGGCTCTTTAGACTTGTCTTTTGACTGGAAACTTGGGTTAGGGTCCTCAAGTATAAAAATCAGAGTTTTTTGATAATTTGAAGTATTAAAGATCCAAAATGAAATGAACTTGATTTATCTAAATATCCCACAGAGAAATTTTTGAGACCATCAATGCTTCATGTATCTAGGAAACACAAGAATGAGTAGGTTGGTTGGTGATCCTAGGTGGCAAGTGGAGGGGTTAGGTAAGGCAAGACAGAGTGCTAAGGTCAAAGGTGGAAAGACATAGTGAAAATTAGTAGCATGAGCCCATGATGGGTATTCTGGGAGTGGTAGGCTGACCATGACATGGTAGGGTAGTGAAACAGTGAAATTTTTTATCCTAAGGATAATGAAGCCAGTGAGATTTCTAAAACTCGCAATATTCATGAATTTTGTTTTTAGAAATCTAGGATAGAATTTAGTCATCTAACGAGAAAAAAATTAATGATGACTAATAGGCATAAAGCTACAATCTTGTGGCTAGGAGGCTATAGCCACATGATTGACACTGTGTAACAATGGATGGGGCCCCAAATGCTCAATTATGTGCCTATGGTTCCGAAATTTGAGCCACATTTTTAGGTCGAGAGCCTAGGTCACTGCCCATAACTTCATGAAAACTTAAGGATGATAAATAACAACATGGAAATGATGTAGAAGCAACCATATCATTAAGAACTAAACCATGCCCTTTTTATCCATGACAGGAATTTTTTGAAGCATATCACAAACATTGAATCTACAAGTGTAAACAAAATATTTAAGCATAGGGGTCTCATACTTGTCTAAGAATCACTAAGAAGCATTAATTCATTACATAATTAGGTGAAATAAAATTTCTTTACCAAAGACACATTGTGCATTCATTTACAAGTAAAAACATGGAAAACACCATACATCATCACTGATAAAAATACATTCTTATAACTAGTGTAATAAGAACAAAAATATAGTGGATACAATAGCAATATAATCCACATAGAAACCAATACATTTTCATAAAAAATACCAAAGGAATGAACTCTTCATTGTTGAATTTAAAAAAAAAACAAAGATGCAACTTTCACGTTCCAACTGACCATATATTGGTTGAGCTAAATCTCTCTTCAACAAATCACCCCTATGACATATTCCAAGCATGATTTTGGGACTCAAACCAAAAGAACCAACTAGGGCATCCTAAGGCTAAGCCACCTCACTCTTATCAATAGAAATCAGACTTTACCATGATCCATCCTAAATCACTAGGCCAATACAATAAACATGGCATAACCAACTTTACCATTATCTACACCTGATCACTAGGCCAACACAAACATGGATATCACCAGATTCACTCCGTGTAAACTCTAAAGAATGTTGTTGTCTCCTAGACTCTCAGGATTTACTGCAACCCACAGTACGAATAAGGTGTCACTAGGACCTAAACCAATAAACACTCTCTAGGATATACCATATATCCTAAACTTGATATTCGTAGGCTTTATGGAGATAAATCAACCTCTAGGATTTACCGTATATTCCTTCATTCATTGGTAGAGGATTCCTAGGCTTATCAAGGAAACACACTATCTGGATTTACTGCAACCCATGGTATGGTTCAAGGGTTACTAGGCCATGTGTTATATCAATTCGGAGATCCACCCCACTCAGCCTTGAATCCATCCAGCAATCCATCTAAACCAAAACATGAGAACTCCACAACACCACTGTTATTCGAAAATGGCAAGGCTAGGATAAAACCACTTTCACACCTCTCGAAAACCCATTTCAATATGAAAAATAACCACGTGAAGTACCATGCATGATAGATCTAGAAAGGAAAACAAACATGAAAATCGATACCTACCAATAATCATGTTGTAGCTTCCTGATTCCTCCTCCTCCTTGCTTACTTCATCCTTCGTCCTTCTTTCTTGCCTTTCTTGGTCCAATGCCAAAATGTTCCAAGAGTGAGAGAGAGAGAAAGATAACAATGAGAGATCTCCAAAATATTCACTTAAAAAATGTACCAACTGATCCTCATAATCCTTTCTATAGAAGAGGCCTATATTTTCTTCATTTTCCATTATTTTCCTTAATTTTCTTCCTCACATGCAACCTGTGACCTTTCATCTACCTTTTCTCCTAATTTCCATTATTTTCATAAACAAATGTTCCAAAAGTGCAATTTTTCTTTTCCAAATCCTTTTTCCTTTTCCTTTTCCAATTTCCTTTAGCCATAGTAAACCAAACAAACACCCATTGGACTTATTTTCCCAACATTGAGCTTGCAATACATGTCTGATCAACTGTTGTTATTTTTTTTAACTTTATTACATGGAATTTTCACTAGGGTTGTTACAGAACCCTCCTCCTTGGGGACACCATCCTCATTGTTAAACCACACATATACCTCAACAAAACCACTGAAAAGAAACCATACTGCCCATGGAGCTTTATAACATATCCTGATGTAGTATTTACAATGGTCACCCTGCCAAAACACAAACCAACATGACCTCATAGAAACATGAAAAATATAATGACATGACAACCATACTGCTTCTTGGAGCTTTATGACATAGATCATGGCAGTATTTACATCCATAAACATATGTACATATACTTGAACATCATATCAAAACATATATCAAAATGTCACCAAAACATATCCCAAACAAAACCAACATCACACCAAATTTTTTTTGCCTCAACCGACAAAAAAGGAAGGATACATGGCCCACATCTAATCCACAATCTCCCATGTAGCCTCATCAGGCCTAAAGTTTTTCCATTTCATTTTAAATTTCTCTATTTATTGATTTTGGAACATCATCACCTTTTTCTTCAATATACATTGAGGCTCCGACTTGAATTCTCCATGTGGTTCCACCTACAATACAGACCAGTCAATCACATGATCAACATATTTAACATACTTCTTAAGAAATGATATATGAAGAAAATCATGGAATTTCACTTTGGAAGGCAGTGCAAGTCTACATGCCATTGGTATGATCCTCTCAATGATTCTTAAGGGTCCACAAAATCATTTTGCCACCTTGGCGCATGATCCAATCTACAAGGATCTCTTCTTGGGCTTGATACATAAGTGCAATTGATCCTCAAACTGAAACTCCTTGAACAACCTATTCATGTTTGCACAACTCTTCTTCCTATCTTGTGATGCCTTCAAGTTTTTCTTGATCACCTGCATTTCTTGTTCCATTTGTTCCAACATCTATGGTACAATGAGTACCTTTTTAAACAGAGCACTCTAACTGATAGGAGTGTTGCAACTATCCCCATACATAGCGTCAAATGGACTCATCTTAAATGACTCTTGATACTGATTTTTTTAAGAAAAATATACTAGTGGAATATACTCTATCCTCTTCCACTATCGATGTGTCACATACATCCTCAAAATATCGTCTCGTATCATGTTGACCCTCTCAGTCTCTCCATCTTTCTGAGGATGGTAAGTTGGGTCGAAGGCCAAGTTAGTGCCCTAACCTACAAACAACTCCTTCCAAATCTTGGAAGTGAACTTTGCATACCTTTCAAACATAATATTCTTTGGAAAATCATGCAATTTTACTATGTCTCTAATAAACACCTATGCTACATCAATAGCTGAATAAGTATTCTTCACTTGAATGAAATGTAAAACCATTGTCAACCTATCCACAACAACCATGATGGAATCATGTTTCTAGATGTCTTAGGAAAACTTGTGATGAAGTCCATGGAAATGACCTCTCATTTCCATTTCGGTATCGCAATCTATTGTGGAAATACACCTTGATTCTTACACTCTGCCTTAACCATCTGGAAATCCAAACATCTAGCTACAAACTCTACCACATCCCTCTTTATATTTTACCAATAATATAATATCTTAACTACAATCAATGTCTTCTGGTAACCTGGGTGACTCAAATATGGTTTCACATGAAACTCCCTCAAGATCACTTTCTTGAGCTCATTGTTGTCCAGTACATATATCATGTCTCTAAATATAACCAATCCATCTGCCGTAAGATGGTCATCCAGATCATGTACACATGTACCTATACCTATACTTGTACATGTACCTGTAACAAATGTATCTATACATGTACTTATGACAACACCTATACTTCTACATGTACAAACACCTCTCCCTATACATGTACCAACACCTCTATCTACACCTGTACTCTGCTACAACATGTGTAGAATCTACCTGTGATCCTGTTGACCTGCTTGCAAGATCCTATCATGTAATTTTGTCCCATAGGAGCTCATCACTGCAAGGTTGTTTACATGTACCCACCTACTAAGAGCATGTGCAACCCTATTATCCTTTCCCTTCATGTACTTGATCTTGAAGTCAAACTCGTTTATCGTGCCCAAACATTAGCATGCTTGGAATTCAAATTCCGCTGGTAAAACAAGTACCTTGTTATGAAACCGACTCCAAAAATAGAAGAGAAGAGAGATCAACGCATTAGAAATAAGCCACTTCGATGGGGCAACATCCAATACATTACATAAATGAAAATTTCTTGGATGATACAAATGATCAAAACCTCCTTCTATATATAAGGGTCCATGAGGTCACAATATAATCCTAGCTGACCTAACAATAATAATTTAAGGGCACAATAATAACAATATTGTGGTTATAAGGGTACAACAATAACAAGAAGGGGGTTATACTAACAACAATAAGGAACTATACTAGTAATATAGGGACCTAACATGCCCCTCTCCTTCAAAAAAGTGTTGTCCTCAATGCTTGAGTAGCTCAAGATGCTTATGTATAAAATTCTCATCCTCCCATGTAGAATCTTCAGTGGGTAAGTTCTTCCATTTGATGAGATACTCTGAAATTGGTCGATGTCGTAGTTGTAGAGTTCTTATTTCAGTGACCACTTAAAGTTCCAATATTATTTTTCCTTCCTCATCAAGTGTTTTCAATATTGTTTGAACTAGAAGTTTGTCCCCTATAACCTTCTTTAAGCATGAAACATGGAAAACAGGATGCACTCGCGAAGAAGTGGGAAGCTCCAATTTGTATGCCATAGTACCAATCTTTTGCAACACCTTGTAAGGACCATAGTACTTTGGCGATAATTTATTATCCTTCTGAACTTGCTTGAGGGACATTTGTTTGTATGGTCGTAGATATAAAAATATCCAGTCTCCTACATCAAAAATTCTCTCGCTACGATGTTGATCTGCCTGTTGTTTCATTCGATTTTGTGCCAAATTTAGGTTATCTTTTAAGAGTTGGAGAACTTCTTGTTGATGCTCGATGTGATATTCCACTGCTTGAACCTTAGAATTTTCTCTTAAATAAGACGTGATGGACGGTGGATGATATCCATAAAGTGCCATAAATGGGGTCATTTTTGATGTAGTATGGAAGGAAGTGTTATACCACCATTTAGCGAGAGGTAACCACTTAAACCATTTTGTTTGCTTATCAGATACAAGAAAACGAAGATATCCTTCCAAACATTTATTCACTATCTTAGTTTGACCATCGGATTGAGGATGATAGGATGAGCTATGAGCTAGTTGAGTACCCAAACAAGAAAATAATTCCATCCAAAATTTTCAAGTAAAAATAGGATCTCTGTCACTTACAATAATCCTTGGGTTTCCATGTGGCTTTTGAATTTTTTCCATAAATTCCATAGCAACTCTACTTGCTTTAAATGGATGAGATAATGCACAAAAGTGTGCATACTTGGTAATTCTATCAACTACCACCATGATGACACTCTTTCCTTCAGACTTAGGTAAAACTGTGATAAAATCCATCGAAATATCCTCTGAACGTTGACATGGAATGGATAAAGGTTGTAGAAGACCCGGGGTCTTAATTTTCTCAACTTTATTTTGTTGGCAAACCAAAAATTCCGCCACAAAATTTTGAATATCATATTTAAGGCCATCCCAAAAAAATTGATTCTTCACCCTGTGGTAAGTTTTTAAAAGTCCTGAGTGTCCTCCTAAAGGAGAAGTGTGCAATTCCAAAAGAATATTTTGTTTTAGTTAGGAATTATTGCAAATATATAAGCTATCTTTGTACCATAAGGAATCATTTTTCCAACTAAATGTTTCAGATGCACTAGGATCTTACTGCAACTTTTAAATGTGTCCACACTTCTTCACCCTTCTTCCATTCATCCCTTTCTTCGGTTATCCAATCTGGTTGGATAATAGAAATGGCAAAAAGAAATGCCTCCACCTCTTCATCCTTTGTTGAGAGTGCACCTACAACATCATTTAGCTCCCCTTTTTTGTAGATTATTTCAAAGTCATAACCCAACAAATTTGTGACCAATTTTGGCTGCTCTTCTAAAGATATTATTTTATCCAAAAAGTGTTTAAGAATATCATGATCATTTTTTACCTTGAAGTGTCTTCCAATTAGGTATGGTTGCCATTTATTTAGTGCATGTAGTATTGCCAACATTTCCTTCTCATAAATAGATTTCTGCAAATACTTTCCTTTGATTAGACGACTTTCAAAAGAAATGGGTCTCCCTTTTTGCATTAAAACAACACCAATTCCATGTGCTGAGGCATCACATTCCACAATAAAGGTTTTTTTTAACTTTGGCATAGCTAAGACTGGCGCCAGACACATTGCCTCTTTAAGATGTTCAAATGCCTTAGTTGCTTCAGGAGTCCATGAAAATGCATCTTTCTTCAATAATGTTGTTAGAGGTGGCACTATTCTCCCATAATTCTTAACAAACTTGTGACAATACCCTGTTAACCCGAGAAATCCTCGCAACTACTTTATGGTTGTGGGGACTTTCCATTCCTTAATGGCTTTAATTTTGTTAGGGTATACCTTAACACCCTTGTGAGATACAATATGACCCAGATATTCCACCTCTTATACTCCAAAGAAACATTTGGATGTTTTTTCATATAGTTGTTTCTCCTCCAATAGTTTGAGCACCCTATCAACATGTTGAACACGATCCTTCCAAGAACTGTTGTAGATTAGAATGCCATCCAAAAATAGTAGCACAAATTTTCTAAGGAAGGGTTTGAAAATGGAATTCATCAATCCTTGAAATGTAGAAGGTGCATTGGTAAGACCAAAAGGCATGACCAAAAATTCATAATGACCCTCATGAGTTTGAAATGTTTTTTTTTAGAATATCTTCAGTCTTCATTCTAATTTGATGATATCTTGAACGAAGATCCAACTTGGTAAAATAAATTGCTCCGTTTAATTCATCCAATAATTCATCAATCATGAGAATGGGAAATTTATCTTTTATAGTGAGCTTATTGCGCTCCCTATAATCCGGAAACATGTGCCATGATCCATCCTTCTTGTTCACCAATACTACTGGAGCAGAGAAATAACTTTGACTAGGTTGAATTATACCAGCCTCTAACATTTCTGCAATCATACGTTCAATTTCGCTCTTTTGTACATAAGGATATCCATAACACCTGATGTTTGGAGGAACACTTCCTAGAACTAAATGAATAGCATGATCATGATCACGAATAGGTGGGAGTCCTTTGGGAGTTTCAAACACCTTGGAATGATTATCCAAGACTTTTTGCATATCTGGAGAAATATAAGATTTTGTTGTTGGAAGTTCTAGTGAGCATAATTGTGCAATTATGCCTCATTGTTATTGCTTCAGAAAATTTTTCATGACATTTGAGCTTATTATGTTTCCTGGCTTCCCTGTGATATGCCATAATTCGACTTCCTTTCCTTCCAAAAAAAATTTCAATAATTTTTTTTCAAAATTAAAAGTTACTGTCCCCAAAGATTGAAACCATTGTACTCCTAGTACAACATCAGCACCTCCCATTGGAATGGAAAGAATTAGACTATTCAAAACATATTCCCCCATGGTTAGCTTGATATTATGGCATTTTCTAGATAAACTTATAGTCCCT
Source organism: Pinus albicaulis (assembly GCA_034641835.2). NCBI lineage: Eukaryota > Viridiplantae > Streptophyta > Pinopsida > Pinales > Pinaceae > Pinus > Pinus albicaulis. The sequence continues at coordinate 255,989,059 of CM076583.1, read as the reverse complement.
CCATTTGCAACCATCACTTGACATTCTGATGATGGGTATAGGAAGAAATTCAATTCCTTGGCTACCTTATAATGAATAAAATTATGGGTACTACCCGAATAAATCAACACTATTACCTCTTTCTTCTTGATATGTCCTTCTATCTTGAGAGTTTGAGGAGGAGTAAATCTTGCCAATGCATTACACGATATGGTCAGACTCATATCTTCTTCTTCTAGGGTTGGTTCCTGGTGTATATCCTCTTCTTTTGAATTTTATTGTTCCTTTTCTTCCTTCTCTTCACACTCTATAAAATAATTTATTCTCACCACACTTATGACCTTTAGTGTATTTTCTATCACAATTGTAGAAAATCCCTTTTTCTCTTTTTTCTTCCAATTTTTGTGGTGTCAACCTTGTAGGTTGTGGAAGTCTAGGCGTAGCAACACTTCCATATTTATATATGTGATTGGTAGGCTTCCTTGTCGCCATAATTTTACATTCAATTTTTCTTGCCAACCTAAAAGCCTTCTCCAATGAATCATTTTCCTAAACGTGAACCTCATGTTAGATGCTATCCTTTAAATTCCCTATGAAGACATCAATCCTATGTTCCTCTAGAATATCAGCTAGCCTTATATTCAATTTTTGGAAGTCCTCAATATGCTCCACCACTGAACCCTTTTGTTTGAGATTTATCAATTGGCTAAAGAAGGCATTGCTTTTTGTATCCTCATAATGTGCTATTATTTTCTCCGTAAAAATTGACCAAGTGACATTTTTTTACGGGAGCAAAGCCAACGATACCATACAAATGTATTTTGTTCTAGATGTAAATTTGCAATGCACACATTTTGTGTGTTTTTCACATTATTGAGATCAAAATATTGCTCCATCTCTAGTATCCATGTTACAGGATCCTTGTCGTCAAACTTCCTCATATAAATCTTTGGAATATGGTGGTTCTTCCATGCAACATTAGAGTTTATGAAATCACGGTTAACATTTATTTTGTTCTCATCATGAGCTTCCTCTACTATCTTTTCGCCATTAGGAAACATTTCTTGTATCAACTTTGCCAAACCTTCGATGTCTGCTTTTAGATCATTCTTCATGTTTTCCATGTTGTTTTTCATTTTTTCATCGATCTTAGCTTTCATGTCATCCATCTTAGCTTCCATGCCAACTTCCATGCCATCCATATTAGCTTCCAAACCATCCATCTTAGCTTCCATGCCTTTATTCAAACCATCCATCTTAGATTCCACACCTTTCTTCAAAACTTCCATTTCATTTTTTGTTGCTCTTTGCGATAGTGAAATTTGGTGCACTTGCTCTTGTAATTTTGATATCTCATGTTGCATTTCTTCACCTTCATGAGTCATAATAGAGATTTATGAAGGCTTAATGGGTTTTTAATTCTTTTTAGGGGGGAATTTTAGAACCCAATACTAATATATATTCTTCAATATTCCCTTGGAATAAATTCAAACTAATTTTTCAAACAAGACTTATCTAATTCGAAAAAATACACACTTTTTTATTTCTTTTGAGGAGCTCGATATTGAAAATGAATTATCTCTGTGATTTAGGATATTCAATATCTGAAATTTGGTCCTATAGTATCCCTCTGAATATTCTTTCAAATTCCACAGATCTGACCTGATTTCGATTCTTCAAGGCAAATTTATGCCCAATCTCCCACAATGACCTAATTATGGACTAGCTCAGTAGAGCGAACTTGTAGGACGTGCCACATGTCACTATTTCCTCCTTCAACTCTGAAATTGATACACAGGAAACTATAGTTCATGTACTTGCAGCCACTTTTTATAGAACTCCTATCTGATGCTCGGAGAGAAAGTTATGAGGATTTTCCCACTATCACCTCTTTATGATGAAATCCAAAAGCTCTAACTCCATAGATCATATATCCTAAAGTATTGAGAACCAATATCTTAAATTGTTATATGATGTTCCTTAAGATTTCAGCTTTTCTATGTAAACATTTCAGCTTCTCAACCTTTGTAGAAAAAACGTTATAGCAAAAATTCCATGATGACCTGTTTAGGTAAAATTCCAGAGCCTGAAAAAACCCCTAACTTCCACAGATCATATCTATGAAAATATTGCAAACCAAGATCAGAAATTTTTCCATGACATTTCTCAATATTTCGGCTTCGCTTTGTAAACATTTCAATGTCTAAAACTTCGTAGAAAATTTTTATATCAAAAATGCCAAGATGACTTGTTTGGAGCAGCAAAACCCTAGAATCCAAAGCTCTGATACCAAATGTTATGAAACCCACTCCAAAAATAGAAGAAAAGAGAGATCAACACCTTAGAAATAAGCCACTTCAAGGGGGAAACCTCCAATACACTACATAAATGAACAATTCTTGGATGATACAAATGACCAAAACCTCCTTCTATATATAGGTGTCCATGGGGTCACAATATAATCGTAGCCAACCTAACAATAATAATGTAAGGGAACAACAATAACAATATTTGGGTTACAACGGTAGAACAATAACAATAAGGGGGTTATAATAACAAAAATAAAGGACTATACTACTAATATATGGACCTAATATACCTCAACCGAATTTGGTCACTCATTAGTACAAATCGTCTGCCAAGAAGATAGTTTATCCACATCTTCAGTGCATGTATAATTGTTGCTAGCTCAAGGTTATGTGTCGAGTAGTTCTGCTTGTGCTCGTTTAAATTTTGTGGCTCATATCATACCAATTTTCCATCCTACATAAGGACACCACCATGTCCTATCTTCCAAGAATTTGTACATACTACAAACTCCTAGCCTTGATCTGCAATCTTTAACACTGGAGCATTTGTCAACAACTTCTTAAGCTACTCAAAACTATCCTCACACTCCTATGCCCAATCAAAATTCTTTCATTTCCTTTGCATTTTTGTAATATGATAAGAAACTTGTGAGAAGTTCTTGATGAACCTCATGTAGTAACCTGGCAATGCCATGAATGATATCACCTCATCTACATTCTTAGGAGCTACCCACTCCATGATGGACCTTATATTTTCTGGATCTACTGCAATGCATTCTTGCAGACAACATAACATGTCCCAAGTAGTGTACCTCAGTATAAAATAAATTTTCATTTTATAAGCTTAGCATACAACTGATGCTCTCTTAATAACCTCAACTCTATTGTCAAATGATCGACATTCTCTTCCTCATTTAGAATACAACAATATGTCATCAATGAACACAATAAAAAACTTATCCAAATAATGACACAACACATTGTTCATCAAACACATAAATGTAGTTAGAGCATTAGTAAAATCGAATGGAACTACAAAAAACTCATAATGCTCGTACCTAGTCCTGAATGCAGTCTTGTATATGTCCTACTCTTTGATGCATGCCTAATGATATCCCGATATCAAGTCAATCTTAGAGAACACTCCTGCTCCCTTCAACTCACCAAACAAATCATTTATCCTTGGTAATGGGTACCTATTCTTTATTGTCACTTTGTTCATCTACCTGTAGTTAATGCATTTTCTAAGAGTTCCATCCTTATTTTTCACGAACAAAAATGGTGCACCCCATGTCGATACAATTGGCCTAATGTACGAATTTTAAAGCATCTATTTTAGCTGAAAATTTATCTCTACCAACTTAGGTGTTCTCATCCTGTAAGGTGCCTTTGATTTTGGATTTGACACTGACATCAACTAAATAGAAAATTATACCTCCATGTGAGGTGGAAACTCTGAAATATCTGTTGGAAACACATCCTGAAAGTGTTGCAAATTTGGATACTAGCTCAAAGAATCTATATCATCAACCTCATTACCTTTGTCAGTAGATATATGGACTATAAATAACATACACCATTTCCTACAACTACGCTTGGCCTACATAGATGTCACCATCCTAACTGATGTAGATTTCTTCTTTTCTTGTAAAACCCTTGGTTGCCCATTGTCATCCAAGCATTCAATATCTTTGTGATAGACATCTTCCTTGGTCATCTGAAGATATAACCAATCCATACCCCCTAGCATATTGTATGATCACAATGGAAATATGTTCAAGTGAGTTTCCGTAGGCATACTGTTTAACTAAAATCCACAAGCTCTTACCCAATGGTGAACTATTTTATTTGTACCTGTGGCCAACTACACTAACCAAGATTATGCATGCATTTCCTTACTTAAGCCACACTTATCCACCAAATTAGTAATAACATAGTTATAACTAGATCCAAAGCCAATTAAAATAGAAACAACTTGATCACAAATCTCACCATCCATCTCAATGATAGAAGCTTGGTGATCTGCATGCTTGTTGTCCACGACTACATAAATACGAGGGACGCTCTGCCTAACATCCCCAACAGTCTCCTCCTCTTGTGCACTATATATATTAAGCCTACCAACCTCATTTTGTTGACAATCTCTCTTAAGATTCTCTTCACCCCATATCCAACACTCCAACCCTCCCGTACCATTACCTCCATGTTGTTGTTGTGATGTATGTTGATTTTGTGGTTTATGCCCCTATCCAACTACATTAAAATTCAGTTGCAGTTCCAAATTTTATTTCTCATCGGCATTCTAAGGCCTTTCCCTCTTAGGCTGCCATTTACCTTTACCTTTGTCCTTCCCTTTCCACCCTCACTGTGACTCATTTTTGCACTTTGATAGTTCATATAAATTCCTATGCTTCCCAATGACTTCCTCAAGTGATCAAGGCTCATCATACTAAATCCAATCTCTAAATGTTAATGGAAAACCAATGAAAAATCCATAAAATTTAGCCTTATCATCTTTAATATACGATACATACCTCGATAGCTCCAATAATTTTATTGTTTACTCTTCATTTTTCATTGATCCCATCCTTAGGTCATAGAATTATTTGGCCTTGCTTTCATAGTACCTCCCTAAAAAGTACTTATTCCTAAAAATCCTTTCGAACTAATGCCAATTGAAGTCCTCTGTTATGATATCTCTTACCTGCTTCACATCTTCCCACCATATGTCTTATTTACCTTTCAATGTGAAGATAGAAATTATGGCCTTAATGTTATCTATGTAGTTATGAAAGTAAAACAATTTATTCATTCCAAGTATCTAACCCTCTTCATCTTCTGGTCTCTTCAAGTAAGTATCAAAAGTAGGCAATTTTAATTTCTTGAATTCAACGGGAAATAATCCCATGACACTCCTCTTGTAAGGATGATACCGATGATGATAATCATATCTATCTGAACCATAACTAGAATAGTACCTTTACTCCTCATCCCTCCTATCCAGAGTGTCCAAAAACCTCTCATCTCTCACTCTTTCTTCTCTATCTAACCTGTGTCTACCATGAGACCTATTGTCATATGCCCCACTAGTTTTTTCCTCTTGTCCATAGATGATCCTAAGTGGCCCTTATTTCTGCAAATCTGAAAATATCAAAAGAAGTATTGCATTCAACTCAGCTTTTTTATCTTATGCCTATATGATCTTGTCATTATCTACCTTACAACTCCTTATTTATTCCTTTAGGCTTCTCAATGTGTCTACCAAATCAGAAGGCTTCGCACCATGTTTCTCATATGACTCATAGGGAGAGTGCTTACAGTCTACCATATTTCTATCCATGTCGATATTTCTTCCTGCCAAACACAATATGTCATCTAAACCAAATAATAATAAATAAACGTACCTTAGTGTACTTTGAGGAGGATACACCTGCAATATCAACCAATCAGTGTAATACATGTATATAAAAAATCATAACAACATATAAACTTGTAACATAGGGTATACCAACACATAAACATCATTCTAGTCGGAATCTAGTCGTAGATGCATAACCATACAAAATACACACCAATGCAAACTTGACCACACATGATCACAAGCAAGGGCCAAAAACAAGTATAAGAAAAATGAAATCCAGCATGACCGACCAATGCATGTTCAACATAAAACATCACTCAAACAAGCATACATGGACAATACACAAGCATGACCAATCTATAACCTAGTATAATTAAGCAAAGCATACACAAAATGTAACAATATGTAATAAATTTTGTATGTACAATACATAAGCATGAATAACATATAATCATTCATACACTCATAACAACATGTTGATAACAACATCATCAGTCCTCCCATGGAGACACCACTTCCACCATATCCAACACAACACAGATGCACAAACACATACACCATAGGTATGAGAAAAACATATGCAAGCAATAGAAAAGCATGACCAACACACCAATCGTCTATTACAAGGGTTGAACCATGCTCTAATATCACTATGTAACACCCCCTTCCCACATCTATCAAAGCAACCAGCCAGTCGGTGTAAATATGTAGATAGAGGATACTATAATGAGATTCAACCTCCTATGTGACCTTAAGGAAGTGGAAGCATTGGAAACATAACATACATACCTTGTACATCATCATTGACACCCCCATGAGCTACCGCAACCTTCAAAGCCTCTTTCCCCTAGTTCAAATTGATCTTTTGACTTCTTTGAGCTATATTTGTAGGTATAACACTGCAAGCCAATGGCTAGGAGGCTATAGCTGTAGGATTGACACTACATGCCAACGAATAGGGCCCCAAATGCTCAATTCTGTGTCTACAGCTCTGGAATTTGAGCCACCTTTTCAGGCCCAGAGCCAAGGTCACTGCCTAAAACTTCATGAAAATTTAAGGGATGATAAATAACAATAGGATAATGATGTAGACACAAGCATATAATTAAGGACTCAATAACACCCTTGATAGTCATGACATAAAAATTTTCAAACATGTCACAAACATTGAATCTATAGGTGTAAACAAAATATTTAAGAATAGGGGTTTCATAATTATTTGAGAATCGTTAATAATAATTTCTCCCTTACATCATTAGTTGCAATACAATCTATTTGAAAAAATATACATTATGCATTCATTAACATGTAAAAAAATGGAGAGATCCACACATCATCATTAATAAAATACATCTTTATAAGCATCGTAGTAAGAACAGAAATATAGTGGATACAACAACAATAAAATCCACATAGAAACCAATACGTTTACATAAAAAATACCACATGAATGATTTCTTCATTATTGAATGTAAAAACCAACTGGAGATCAAAGTTCCAAGTTCCACGTGACCATAGATTGGTTGATTCAAATCTTTCTTCAACCAATAATTGTCGTGCCATATTCCATGCATCAATGTGGGACACAAACCAAAATACCCAACCAGGGCATCCTAAGGCTATTTATGTTAATATCATAAATATAAATTGGGCTTTACCATGATCCATCCTAGATCACTATGCCAAAATAATAAACATGTCATAACCGAATTTAACATGATATACACTCGATCACTGGGAAAACACAATAATGTAAATTGGGCTTTACACATGATCCCCCTAAGCTGTGAGGAATTTTCCTGTCTCTTAGTCTCTTAGGATTTAACGCAACCTAAAGTCTGAATCAAGCGTCACTAGGCCCTAAAACAAGACGAAATCTTGAGGCTTTACTAAATATCCCAAACTTAGGATTCCTAGGCCTGATAGAGAGAAAACGACCTCTAGGATTTACTGTGTATCCCACCATTAACCGGTCGAGGATTCCTAGGCCTACCGAGGAAACACACTATCTAACTTTACCACAACCCATAGTATGGCTTAGGGGTTGCTAGGCCATGTGTTATATCAATTCGGATATCCACCCCACTCAGCTTCGAATCGATTTGTTAAACAATCTAAACCAAAACATGATAACTCCACATAACCATGGTTATCCGGAAATTGAAAGGCTAGGATGAAAACACTTTCATGCCCATGAAAAGATAGAAAAGAACCACATGCAATACCATGCATTCCATTTTTAGCAAGGAAAACACACATCCAAATAAATACTTTCCAAGACTCCGGTTGTAGCTACTTGATTGTTGTTCCTCCTTACTTTCTTCCTCCTTCTTTCTTTCTTACCTTTCTGGGTACAATGCCAAAATGTGCCAAGAAACTCGAAGTGTCCAAGAGTGAGTGAGTGAGAGAGAGAAAGAGTGAGAAAGTGTGATTGAGAGAATAATGAGAGAGCTCCAAAAAAATGCACTCACAAAAAGGTACCAACTGATCCTCAGAAGCCTTTTTATAAAAGAGGCCTCTATTTTCTTCATTTTCAATTATTTTCCTTCATTTTCCTCTGTACATGCATCCTGTGACCTTTCATATCCTTTTTCTACTAATTTCCGTTATTTTCATAAAAAAATGTTCCAAGAATGCCATTTTTCCTTTCCAAATATTTTTTCCTTTTCCTTTGCCAATTTCCTTTAGCCATAATACACCAAATGAACACCCACAAGGATGTTTTTCCCAACATTTAGCTTGGAATACATGTCCCATCAACTGTGGTTATTATTTTTAACTTTATTACATGGAGTTTTCACGAGGGCTATTATAGTTAAGGTCTTATCCATTGAGTAGTTTCCTAGCATGTTTGAGTGTTTTTTATGATTGAGTTTTGAGATAATGTAATTTGTGTTTTACAATCTAATGGATAGAGATGTGATTTGAATGTTGCAATTTTCAATTTTTCTGTTAATATCTTTTATTCAAATATGTGTATATATATTTTGGATATAAATAGACTTTTTAAGAGTTTATTTATGTTCGAGTGTTCTATGTTGTGTAGTTTTCAATGTTTCTTACCATTAAATGGAAATTTAATCCTTGAACTAAAATGTAATTGAATATTAGTGAATTGTTATTAACATATGTTTACACTGAAAGTTTTATATCATCACTCTCCACTATAGGTTTTAAATGTTTTGAGATCTAAGGTTCTCCAAATATTAATAAATATCAAATATTGATTTGATAGATATTTATTTGTAAATATTTTGAGAAAAAAATATATATATAGTGAAAAATGAAGAAAATTTAGGTCCACTGTCATGAGAAGAATGAAGAACATAGGAATATCTAAATACAATAATGCAAAAGACCCTACATAATCCTATGAAAATAGGAAATGTGAAATGAAATGTCGAGTTTGGGTACCTGGAGTAAATTAATAATTTTAGTAGTTTTTAGCATCAAACAACTGTGACATTTCTATTTACTACACCAAGCACTGAACCCAAATTAGAGAAAAGTAGGGTGCCTTCCTGAGCATATATATCTAGAGTCATTGTAATTACACTATCGTTATTGTAAGTAGTGTAAGGTAAAGGTTTTAGAAATCCTTAATGCTACTACCATAAACAGGGAGACGCATTGAGCCATCCATCCCTGATGACTGCACATTTTTACACATGTTATTGAGGCTCATCGTAGTGCTTCACTCAACATGTTGAACTTAACAAATAAAATCAAAGTATAAATCCCCTCCTAGATTTGAAAATTTTTGAAGTATAAAATAGATCTCTATAATATTAAAACAATTCTTAATTAAAAAAAAAAATTAGAGCTATGATATGTTTTTTAAATAAAACCAGATTAAATTTTCTTCTTTTTTTAAATTTTATTTTGATTATATGTTTACATAATTTGAATACATATTAGTGAGATATACTTATTTGCTATAAAATTAAGTTCAAAATTTATAATCACCTATTTTCAATATTTTCAATAAATTTATAAAAATATAGACTAAAAATATATTAGAAACACATAATTCATATCTATCTATTCAAATTATTATTTTTTATGGAATTTATAATTTAAAGTTTTATAAAAAATATAAAGTAAAATTTAGTTTTGAAAAAAAAATATAATAAAAAAATTATTTATTAATTTGATAAATCATTTTTTTCAAAGTCAAATTTCTATTCATAGTTTCAAAAGGAAATACATCAGAGGAAAAATGTAGGTAGTCTCACCCTAACCAATTTTGTTTACTACCGCTGAAAGCATATGACAATGAAACATAATAACAAAGAGATACATAGTCCACAATCTATGAGGCCATAGGGCCCAGTAAAGAAAACATATAAAAAACATGTATCCATGCTAGTCGTGAGATGTGATGGAAACTGGGTTATGCGGAGTTGTACTAACCAGGAGGCGACAGAGGGAGAAAAGAGCATTCGACATGCTCCTGGAAATGGGCCATCCAGGCCTTTCGTTTCTCGACCTTCTCTGATAGAAACTTTTGGCCGCACCAGACCATCATAACGCGCTCCCAGGTATGGAACTGAAAATAATGCATTATTTTCAAAGTAGATATCAATTCATCATGCTCCTCTGGATGAATTCGTTTCGAATTCTTGAGATAATCCAAGATAGACTGAATCACCTCTCGCAAGTACTCCATGAAACAACTTTTTTGCGGACCACAACCAACATGTCGCACTAGCACAAGATGCCTAGATCCACGATGATGAGTTTAACCCCCTCTCTGTAGAGAATACAAATAGAGGTGATCCCGACTCCTGGCAAAACCCCTTCATCATCATCGACGAACGGTTGGCCTCATGTGTCTTCCCCCACGAGCACCACCACCTTTGCCTTCGGAAATCCCATGGCTTGGCCTCTCTACATTCTGACCTTCTGAAATACCATCAACATTTCCAGACACAAGTGCAAGCTGAGACCAGGAATTTTTCATGCCATGAATTCCTAAACTAGGTGGCACTTGGGAAGAGGACCTCCCTACGAGAGGAACTGGCCTCATGCTTGAAACCCTGACAACACCATAGTGTAAGAAAGAGCACCCATCCATAAGTTCCCAAAGAAACGATGCAAGGGGAAAGACCATCAGCTCTGGATGACCCTCCTCCCCCTCTAGTGCTAGGCACCCACAACACTCAACGCAACTTCTCACTACGAACAAATAGAAATTGCGATTGGTGTGCCAATGGAACCAACGCACAGTTGACGACCCTGTAATCAGACATGGGAGGCAGACTACAATACTCTCGCTACACCAAAGGCTAATTCGCATCCAACCTGGACTGAAATCACCTCTAGAAAACCAAAATCAACAATATACCAACCCCTTCAAATGCACATACACCACTTTCCTTGTAGACTCGCCCTTACCATGCTCAATTCACAAAATTAGAGGTCCCCTTGCCCACTAGTAGGGGAAGACACTCCTACGACTATGTCGACCCTTCAGCTACCACAAAGAACTTTTGCAACACCCTCCTCTTCTCCCAACATTCCATACACAGGCTCCATATCTCTCGCCAATGAATAATGTCCATCAAAAACCCCCATCGCCATCCATAACGCTCATGGCTTCACCACCCTTTGTGAGACCCCATGTGATATGAAGTTTCACATGTTGATATTCAGTGTCCTTCGTACTAGAGGTAATATGAGAAGTTCGTGAGTCCAACCCTCCCTTATGTATTCACATACTTATTATGTGTGTCCCCACATTCCCACAACAACATCCTCTTCTTCGTTCCTCATCTCCATCGGGGATTGATAAATTACTTTATAATTAAATTAATTCATTAAATTAATTTAATTTACGTAAATTTATTAATAAAAAAACGAAGTAAATGTGAATGAAATTTCTAACAAATAGAACTTATTGCGCCAGGAGGCGCTCTACAACCTAGTGTTAGGGAAATGTGTAGGCATTAGATCTAATGTAAGAAATATTGTATGTCAACAAATTTTTAAATATTTAACTTTTATAACACTTTTTAAATTAAATCTAAAAGAAAATTCAATTTTTATAAAAACTTCTCATAATTGAAAAGCTTAATTTAAATACCTAGATATGTAGTAATTAGACAAAATAGAGTGAATATGATGGTGTATAGATGGATAGCATTGTAATAAAGTGTATTTTATTAAACAAAAAGAGATAAAAAATGAGGGCGAACATCTCCCCCATGCTGATGTTCAAGCATGTCCTCATACTTGCTTCTTCCTTTTAGACCTGTTGGGTTTTGATGTTGATACTGTCCCTGAACCTGATGCTTCCTGCTGAGCTGCTTGCAAAAGCGAGTCTATACCTTTGTACTGTTCCTCTTTGTAGATTGAAGCCTTGACCTTTTTCTTTTCATATTTGATCTTCCATAAGTTTTTCTCTTTGAGCCACCTGAATGCTTGCATGGGAAGAATATTGTTCTTTGTTTTCAGATTTCCCACTTCTTCATTCAGCCTCTCATTCTTTTTGATCAATTTTTCATTATTTTTATTGTATGTTTCATTTTTTCTCTTCAAGTGCCTCTCTAGTATCCTGCTTACCTCCAAATTATCAGTCAATTCTTTGATTTTTCTAAGGTTCTTCTCATTTTATTCCTCTTTGGTGTCTTTAGCAACTGAAGTGGCCTCAATCTTATCATTGTCAAAATATGAGTTTTTTTCTAATGGGTTTTCATGAACCTCCTTCAGCAATATTTCAAGAATTTCATTTTCTTGTTTGGTCAAGGGAGATGTCTCAATAATTTCCACCTCTGGTTCTCTTTCCTTACCGCTTATGCCTGCTAAATTCTTTCTTCTTTGCCTCCTAGGAATGGACAGGAAGGATGTTTCTCTTTAAATCATGATTGTGTCTTGTTTCTTCTTAGATCTTGTTCTTGGATAAAGGGGTGAATTCATTATAATATTTATTTCTTGAACTGGTTTGAATTTTTCTTCTATGGTTTGTTATGCAAAATGACTTTGAGTTCCGAATTCCCCCCACATCACACTCTTAGTTTTTAAATGATAATCAACAAGAATTTTAAGGAGCCCTTGATGATGGATTTGTGCCTCCTTAGTTTTGGTCTCAGTCGTCACATTTTCTATCATCCTAATCAAATTTCTATGGAAAAAGGTATGGAAAATTGATTCTTATGTCTCCCTTGATGTGTTGAAGCAACCTAATGTGGTAGAGGCGAACTATGTTGTGCCTACTGTCACATGTGAATAATTTTTGGATGATCAATACTAATTGTTCCCAAGTATCATTGAACCATTCTCTGAGAATCCCCTTAGTTCTGTCAAAGGACCCCTTTCTGGTTTTGTCTAGGAAGAATGTCCATCCCTTATCTTTAAAATGAAACCCTTTGTGATATTTTCCTCCTGATAATGTCAAATCTAGGGCTTCAGAATTTGACTCTGAAGTTAAGGGAATGTCTAAACTACCCACCATAGTCTGATCTTGTTTGTAATTATTTATGAATTACCTTATAATGTCTTCATTATGCCCTTTAAAATTATAAAGGAAAACTATCAGACCTACTTGGTAAAGTTTTTCTATTTTTTCTTTACCCTAATGCTCGATATAAAAGTCTTTAGGTTCTATCCTTGTTGCCATGTTTTCTGAAAATCATTTATTATATCCTTCCACTGTCATCATCCTCATTTTGAAAATTAAAAATTTATGCACTAGATATCTGTTGATATATACATTATGGTAGTGAAGCTTACCTATTTTTGATGCACTTGAAAAAGAAGTGAAACCAATCCTCTGTTCTCTTGAAAGAAATGAACTTATTGTATCTACAAACACAAAGATTTGATGTAGAAAAGATTATAAAAACATAACAAACATGTTTTTATTAATCTACTCTTTTTATTTGATCCTTTGTTTCATCAGAAATAAAAATAAAAATCCGTTGCCTCTAATTTTAGAATACTCTGTCTTTTGTTGACTGTGTAAAGAAAATAAAAATAAAAATTATACGACAGTGCCATTTTGTATTTCAATTTCACACAAAATTCCTTCTCTTCTAAGGAAACAACATTATACATTCAATCTGGAATGTCCTAAGCTCATTGTGTGCTAGAAAATTCAAAGAATGGCTAACTGTTTCATCAAAAATTTCATAAAAAATGAGTTCAATATGTCTTCAAAATTCATAAAACATTTCTCTCTGTATACAAAAAAAATTTGACCATGTTTTTACTGCCTCTTAACCCATAATTCAATCTCTTTCATTGCAAAAAATCACCACAAATCTTTTCTCTTGTTTCGAAATTTCTCACTATGTGTGTAAATGCAATGAATTTGTTTATACAAACCATTCAAAAATGCAACAAGTGATTCCACTGTGTGTTAAAATTGAACACTCTGTTCTTTGTTTGTATTGAAATAAAAATCAAAGACTGTATATGCAATCATACATGAAGAAATTTCGGAATTTACCTGATTTGGCAGTGATCTTCGTGATTTCTCTGAGTTGGACTTGACTTTATATGTTTTAAACATCGCCATATCAATCAAAAATCTCCCTTAATATCTCAAATATTCACTCATTAAATCAATGAAGAATATGTGCTGACTAGTGGCAAAGTTTATGTGAATGGTGGAAGTGACAAATTGTATGGAAATGACAAGTTTAAACAGTGGCAAAAGCACTTCATTTATAACTCATAGTTCACACAAAAATCTCCAGATATTTTTATATGAATATATGTTACATTTAATGTCAAAAATCTTTGTTTCTTCTCTTACCTTCATGCTTCACGGGATCTCTGCACCTTGACAATGTGCTTGATTGACACAACTGTTGGATTTCTTGGCTCAAAATCTGAGTCAATTCTTCTTATCTCTCAGTCCTTCTATTGCTATATCTTCTTCTCTCTCCTATGTGCTTAATTTCCTCTATTCCTTCATATCTCTCCCTTGCATTCCTTTGTTAATTTGTTCTTCATAGGGTCTCTCGAATGCGTGTTGATGGTTTGGACGGCATTCCACTCCCTCACTGAGCCTGTAAATGACTATGATGGTGAAGAACACATGGTTTTTCAGAGGTCTGAGGTCTGAGAATGGCGGAGGGTCTTACCATTTTTCATAGGGTTTGCAACACTGCGTTTTTTAATTTTTTTTACCATTATTATTCGTTGACTGCTTGACTGATGCCCTCGTGGCTTAACTTTTCTGACTGGCTTTGTGTGCTGGCTCCATAGTGTTCTCTCCCATTATCCACATTCTTGGGTCTATTTATTACACAATCCAACTTTTGTTTTTTATTCATGGCATACATTGATCACCATTTTCTTATCCATATCTCCCATGCATCATTCCTCATCATTTTTCCGTTCAACCCATTGCACATGTATCATTTCTCTTCATACCATGCATTCATTTTATCACATCATTTTAAAATTTAGGTTAGTTCATTGAATTTTTATTTTTTTTGTATCATAATTGCATCTCTACCCATTACCTTAGCTTTTAATCATATATATGATTGTGCTCTCAATAATATAGTTTTCATATTTATTTTGTTTTGAGATTTTCATATTACACTCTCATATGATTTTAACTTAGGTTTTGACCTTTATTTAATTTTAAAAATGACCAATGGAATGGTCATATTTTAAAATTAAATTTTTACCATGAAACTAACCTTTTGTAGTTCGTGTCCTTTCTAACATTTTGTTATTTCACATCCCTTCTAATTTTTTTTTTTTATTTCAGGTCCCTTCTGACATAATTTTCAACAATGCTTAAATTTTCTTCTATCATATGATATAGGTACCTTCTCTATAATATTCTCAATGATATCTCAAGTCCCTTCTACATAGTATGTTCAATGATGTATCAGGTCCCTTCTTCTCAATATTTTCAATGATGTATCAGGTCCCTTCTACATAGTATGTTCAATGATGTATTAGGTCCCTTCTGCTCAATATTTTCACTGATGTATCAGGTCCCTTCTACATAGTATGTTCAATGATGTATCACGTCCCTTTGTTTGTGTAATTCAGATTCCTTCTTCAATTCAACTGCTCAAACTAGTTACATAGTTTTATTACAAGCTTCCCCCTTGCTGATGTTAATACTTGTCCTCAAGTCTTGCATGTGTGAGAGGGTATATCCTAAAAAATCATACTGAAGTAAAATCAAAACAAAAACATACTTCATATTGGCCAAACAATTTGGTTTTCCGATATGAATTCGAGTTTTACTGTTATTGTCGGTTGCAGTTTTTCTGTAAATATATATATATATATATATATATATATATATATATATATATATATATATATATATATATATATATATATATATATATATATTGTATTCTTCTTCTGGAATTATGAAAGAAATTTTTCTATGTTGTCCCATTAGTTCCAGATCAGTATCTATTGAAATTATTTTCATAAATTCCTCTTTATTTATAGGCTTATTGTAAACTTTAAGCCTATGTCCATTAACGAAAAATGAAATAGATGCTTCGTTAATTGTTTTTATATTTAAAGCTCCATTTTCAAAGATTTCTTCAATATCATATGGCCGAAGCCAATGAGTTGTAAACTTTGCTTTGAAATCTTTAAACTTCGAGTCGAACAATAGTGTCCAATATCCTTTTTAAACACTTTATTCTTGAAAAAACGATCATGCCATTTAATTATTTGTTCTCACATAAGAGATGTGTGCTCTACTCCTTGTTGTCGTATCTCATCCAGTTTATTTAATTCCATGACTCTTTGTTGGATTCCCTCAGATAATTCCATTCGCAACTCTGTTGCTAACTTGAATGTATGTATTTTAAATTCTATAGGTAACATGACTTCGTTTCCATACACCAATTGATATGGATTGAACCCAGTTGTGCTTTTCCATGTTATCCTATATGCCCATAGTGCATCTCTCAATTTCTCTGACGAGTCCTTTCTATTCATTTGTATAGTCTTCATCATGATATTCTCTAGGAATTTTTTTGTTGATTCCACTTGCCTATTTTCTTGAGGATGGTATGAATTTTATTTTCTATGTTTGATCTTGTACTTCTTTGTAAGATCTTGAATAAGCTTTGATGTGAACTGTGTGCCTTGGTCAGTTAAAATCTGTCATGGAACTCCATACCTTACAAATATCTCTTCAAATATAAAAGATACAACTATATATTATGTTTCTCATGCCACTGCCTTTGCCTCTACCCACTCAATAACATAATTTGTACATACCAATATGCACTTCTTTCTGTTTGATGGCGGGTTAATTGGTCCCACAAAATCTAGAGCCCATTGTTAAAATGGTTCTATCAGTACTTGCAGCTTTAATGGAATTTCATCTAATGCCATTGGTCTTCCAACTCTTTGGAAGCCGTCACATCTCTTCACATAGGCCTTGGAGTCTTTGAAGATGGCCGACCAGTGGTAGCCAAGTTTCAACACTTTGTATGTCGTCCGCTTGTCTGCAAAATGAACATCACATGGTTCGTCATGACATGCTTTCAAAATATCTATAATCTCATCTTCTCTAACACATTTTCTTCTTATTAGATTAGAACCAGTATAAAAGAGGTCACCATTGACCCAACTATATCTAGCACTTTCTCTAATTATCTTTCTTTTCAGTTTATTTTTGTAATGAGAGGGTAGGATGCCAAATGATAAAAATTTGTCTATATATGAAAACCATGGATTTTTGACAATTATAGAAAATAGATGTTCATCTGGAAAATTATCTGAAACTGGATTTGGATCACCAGGTTAATCAAGTCTTGATATAAATTATGCAACTTGATTATCCTTAGCTGGTCGATCTTGTACAATAATGTTAAATTCTTGCATCAATAATAGCCATCTAGCTATTCTACTATTTCTAACTACTTTGTTCATTAAATATCTTATGGATGAATGATACATGTGAATGAATACTTGATAACTTGTTATGTAATGTTTAAATTTATTAATTGCATGTACAACATCTAACATTTATTTCTTTGTAACAGTATAGTTCAATTTTGTCGGTGTTAATTTTTTGCTTATGAAATATATGGCACAATTAAACTGATTCTCTTTTTGTCCAAGTGATTATCCTATAGATGTGTCAGATGCATCAGTTGATATATGAAATGGAAATGACCAATTAGGTCCCCAAAGAATGGCTGCAATTGACAATTTTTCTTTTAATTTTTCGAATGCATTTTGACAGTTATTTTTCCATTGGAATTCCACATCTTTCGCAAGTAACTTGAATAAAGGAAAAACTATTTTACTTAAATTTTCAATAAATATCCTATAGTATCTTGCATAACCCAAGAAAATTATTACTTATCTTTGTGTTGTGGCTGGTATTAAATTCACAATGAATTTAATTTTTTTTGGGTCCACCTTAATTCCTGAAGAAGAAGCATGGTGTCCCAACACTATTCCCTCAGTTAACATCATAAAGCATTTTTTATTAATAAGTGATAGATTTGTCGCTATGCATCTTTCCAAAAAAAATTCAAGATTGTAAAAAATCATCAAATGTAGATCTCTACACACTCATGGATCAAATCAACAAAGATTGCAAGGACTGCTCTCTATAAAGTAGCAGGCGCATTACATAAACCAAAGGGTAAGACATTGTATGCATATGTTCCCATGGGCAAGTAAATTTTGTCTTATATTGGTCTTCCAATGTTGTCTTTATCTAATTGTACCCACTAAATCCATCAAGAAATGAAATGAATTTCTTCCTAGCTAATGACTCTAGCACTTGATCAATAAATGGTAAAGCAAAGTGATCTTTTAATGTATCCTTATTGAGCTCTCTGTAATCTACACAAATTCTCCACTTTCATTTTTTATTAGGTACCACAACTATGGGTGAAACCCATTGACTATCATAAATATGATAAATAATTCCGCCATGTAACCATTTCTGCAATTGTTCTTTCACTATTTCCTTCATCATAAGATTCATCCTTCTTTGTGGGTGCTTTACAAGTTTAATTTGATCATCAGTGTAAATATCATGGATACATTTCTTTTGATGAATCCCCTGCATGTCTGTGTAATACCAAGAAAACAAATTTGAGTATTTATGTAACAATGATATTACCTCTTGCTATTTTGATGATTGTAAGTTATTTCCGATATTCAAATTTCTCCCAGGACTGATCTCAATGATTTTTCTCTTTGAATTGGTAATTGAGTTAACAGGAAAAATACTTTCAAATGTATTTTGCAGTGATTGTATAGTACAATTTTCCTTAAAACAATGATTTAAAAGGTGACTTGCAGCTTCATATTGTGTTATTCTAAGCCGCTCTAAATGTTTGGTTATGAGATGAAAAAATGTAATAAGTCCTCATTTTTTTCCTCCTCTCTAAAATTATAGACTTGATTAATACTAAGAACATATTTAACTTCTTGTTTTTATTCTCCATCAAGCCATGATAATAAAGAATGAGATTGAGTAGGAGGATACAATGTAACATTTTTTCTTTCATCTCCATGTGAAATAATCATACTTGCTGCCCTGCATCCAATGTAGGCTTCTGCAGTGGCTACCCATAGTCTTCCTAAAATTAATGGTTTCCCTCCTAAATTTGGTTTTGGCTACAAAATCAGGAATTCTACAGGATACTCCCATGAACTCAGTGAGACAATGATATCTTCCAATATACCTTCTCGTACAACTTGATATCTATCTGCAAGTTCTAAGACTATAGTAGTAGGTCTAATGTTGTTAAAATTCAAAAGTTTCACACTCTCTTTAGTCATAAAATTTATAGCTTCTCCCAAGTCTATTAAAGTGTTTGGCACTGAAAATTTGTTGGTCGAAATGGTAACCATAGGGATTCTTGGATCAACATATTTCTCAATGGTTGTATTTGTAGACTTGAGATTAGCTAAACTTCCAATGACATAGATTGTAGATGGATCTCTTTTTATTTTGTCAGATTTCTTAATGCGCAATTCTTTTATCTTTTTTGCATATATCGAAATATCTTTAATTGCCTACAAAAAATAATTTTACATATGTGTTCTTCAATTCATCTAGAATATGAAATTCAAGCAGAGATATTGGGATTTTCCGTTGTACTAACCTCTCTGGATATGGTGGAGTTTGAGTCATAATAGATTTACCCTTTTGAATTTATTGTTCTGACTGAGATTGTTCACTTTGTTCCCCCTGTTCAGTTTTTTCTTCTATTATTGGAGGAGAATATTTATGTAACACCTTGCCAGATTTTAATTGGACATCTTGTATGGGAAGAATATAATAGGTAAGATAATATGTTTCCTCTTCCACATTTTATGTTAATTTATCCACTTTTTTACCTGCATTAGCTATTGGTTGAGTTAGCAATTGTGTTGGTCTACGAGGTGGTTGGTTAGTAGGCAGCTAAAGCTGTTGAGGTTGAGTTAACATTGGTTGATTTTGAGGTGGAAATGGAATTGGTTGATGTTGTTGGAATTGTTGGTATTGAGGGTATGGTTGTGGAGGGTATGTTTGTTGATATTGATACTGTTGAGGGTACATATGCTAAGGTGGTTGGTTTCTATAGCCATATCCCCTCTAACCTTTTGTAGGTTGGTTTTGATATTGTTGTGGAGGCCAAACCTGCCATGGCATTAGAGTGTTCCATGAATTTTGAGGATATTGAAAATTTTGGGGGTTTTGCTGAGGGAAATATTGAGGCATCTTTGGTTGCAAAGGTCTCCTTGGTTCCATATAGTAGAGATAATATACCCCTTGCACCTCTTCCATTTACAGCTCTTTTAATTTAGGACATTTTTCTATTGCATGATTTTCAGTGCAAAGTTCAGACACTTGTACACCTTGCAAAATAAAATTCCATAAGTGGA
Source organism: Pinus albicaulis (assembly GCA_034641835.2). Lineage (NCBI taxonomy): Eukaryota > Viridiplantae > Streptophyta > Pinopsida > Pinales > Pinaceae > Pinus > Pinus albicaulis. The sequence continues at coordinate 255,968,569 of CM076583.1, read as the reverse complement.
TGTTTTTGCCTACACTTTGGGTAGAATATTTCTAAGATTTCATCTTGTTTTTCCTTCTTCTTCTTATCTTTTAAGACACATACTTATGTTACCCTAAGCGCTTAAGAGATCTGTTTTGAAATTTTCTAGTAAAATTCCTATCTCTGCTCTTCTTACTGCACTTGCTCCAAATTCAGAAGCTATTGACGTAATATCTCTATTTCCACTTTTTTCTCTTCCCCAAGAGTATTTTTGACAAAGTTCAACAATTTCTTGAAATGGTAAATTAAAGATATCTCCTTTTCCCATCACATTAAGGATATCTAAATATTCATCTCTGATACACTTAGGAAATAGTGTACGGATGGTATAAAGATTTAGAGAATTTTGTTTGGATTTCTACAAATTGTAAAGAAATATTTCAAATATTCCTCCTAACTTTCATCTTCTTATTGTGTCATTCTGAAAATGTCTTCTTTTGAGTCTCTAGCCCTATAGTAAGCTTGATAATTTTTAAGAAAAAAATCTTGATATCATCCCAAGAAGTAGGAAGCTTGATAAATCCTATTGTGTGTTCTCCTAAACTCATAAACCATTTTAATGTTGCTACTTTCAGAGTAGCAGGAAAGAGTTGAAGCTTGTGTGTATCATCTGTGTATCCATAATTTCTACATAAGATATCAAACTAGAAACATAAATTAATTGGGATCTTATGTTGACATTCCAGAAAATTTAGGCAATACATAAGCTGGAATGTTTTTCATTTTCAGTTATTCTCCTAATATTTCTCTTGAATCTAATATTGGAAAGCCAAAATTAGCTTCGTGATCATTGTTATTTTCTTGTTCATTATCATGTATTCTTCTGTTTTGATTTTCTGTTCTTACATCTTCTTCTATCTTTCTTATTGCTTCTATTCTTCTATCTTCCCCTCTCTTTCTTTCTTCCTCAAGTTTCCTTTCTTCCTCTCTTTTTCTTCTCCATTCCCTTTTCTGTCTCTCATATTCAATTCTTTGTTCAGGAGTTATAAGTAGCATATTGGATCCTTCTCCTTCTTTAGCCATTTTCTATTCAAAGATCTGCAGTGTTTCAATATGAGGTTGATTTGGTGTTTCTTCAACCACTTTGATTTTTTCAAGGACATGTTGCTCTAATTGTTCAAAAACTGGTTTCCTTTTTTCCTTTTGTTTCCCTAAGGAAGGAATTTCTTTTGGTTATTTCTTTCTTTTTACCTCCAAGGCTAACAAGATTTGTCTTTCAACTAAAGTTAATCTTTGTCTTGATCTTTGTTTTTCCTCTAACTCCTCTAGAGTACGTCCTCCAACAACTGGTGTTGTTAGTCTTATCGATGGATGAATTGTTGGAGGGTTTTGTTTCACAAATATACCATTCTAATAATTATCTCTAGGCATAAAGAAGCATAACTTAAAAAAAAAACTATGTTTTTGTTGTTTTTGATGTTTTTGATGTTTTTATATATTTTTTTATCTTCCTCATTGACCACTTAGAAATATGCTTCCCCAGAAATGACGCCAAAAATGTTGGGTTGTTTAATGGGTAAACTAAAAAAAGTATTTATTATCGATCTGGGCTTGTAGGACTTAGAAGCATCTCCAAGATATATGGGTTTCATCTATGATCAAGTTTAGAAGATGAATTATTAATAATAAAGGAAATGAATATTACAAATATAAATCTAAACTAAATAATTTCTAAATTCAATTATGTTATCAACAGAAAAAGCTCTTAACATAGGAGAACTTGTTTGTCCTTCTCTTACAAAACTACTTCATGAATTAGAAACCAAAACCACTAATGAGAAATAGATCAAGATGCATGAAAGAATAACTGAAGAGGCTCTTAACTAAAGAGATCTTGGTTGTCCTTCATTACACATTCATTCATCATTAATACTATTGTTAGAAAACAAGAACTTCAAAAAATCATTAAAAAGCAGGAAATATTAATACCGGCTCTAGCTCTTAATGAGATAGAATCAATGCTTAAATTAAACATTGGATTTTCCCTTCATATGAAAAATAGAAATTATAATTAGATTCATCGACACTCATAAAACATCATCATATATCTAATTAATAAATTAAGCATAAAACAAACTAGTTCAAAAGCTACAACTTAAAATCAATAGAAAGTGCACTTAGCTCGGTGTGGGAGCCCTCCACCCTTTCCTCGCACACTTAAATGATTTCAACTACTGAAAATTTATTCAAGAATTCACAATATAATGACAACAAATGAAATATTAGTGATCTTTTAATTAACTCTCCAAAGTTTCAAAAATATCAAAATTAAGTTACACAAATTCTACATATGGATGTCTTCAGTGTCTTAGGCTTAAATAGATAAAATATGGAACAATCTCATCTAAAATGTCTCCTCCTCCAGCCATGACTATCCTTATCCTATCTAATTAGGTTGCACTCATCCATATAATCCCTAAAATTCTAGAAAATCCCATAAAATAAGAAATTTGACCTATTTCCTATGGATCTCCATAAAAACATGTCATGTTCGACCGCCTTTGACAAAAGCTCGGTTTGACTGAGCCAACAGGTGTAGATTTAATATTATTTCCCAATATTTCTAGAAATTTATCCAGCTCGAGCCCAAGTGTCCTACAAATATGACATCCATTAAGCCATTACAGAAATTTCTGGTCTGGTCCAAAAAATGCACTTCAAATTCAATTTTTATAAAAACTTCTAAGAATTGAAAAGCTTAATTTAAATACCTAGATATGCATTAATTGAACAAAATAGAGTGAATATGATAGTGTATGGATGGATATCATGGTAATAAAGTGTATTTTCTTAAAAAAAAAGAGATAAAAAACCAGGGCCAACACTGAATTTATATTTTACAAATGTTCAAATTTAGTGGTTTTTGCAGTCTCTGGAGATATCTCTATTGTCTGGTAATATCTCATTCTTATTATGTAAGGGGATAATTTCATGCCCTTATTAATTTATTGTATGGAATATTGCATTGCCCAAGGGAGTGCTAGGGTTAATCTTTCCTTTATTACATCTCTTCAACAATTAGTTTCCCTTTATTATACTGTGGAGACGGTTGATTTCTAGACGTTCGTATAGTTAGATATACAAAAGGGATTTTAAGGTCCTTTGCTACCCAGTACCTTACCAATTTACTTGTCCTGTGCAGCTGAAGATATTGTAAATGCAGATTTATCCTCTATTAAAGAGGCAACAGAATGTGTATTAGCATTAAACCAATTCTTTATACAATGCAATTCTCTGCACTACCACTTGGCCTGTGTACATGATGTGGATTCATTTATTGTTTTTATAAAGGTGAACTAATGAGCCTTAAGCATTCATCTCCTTGGGAATACTTTCTTAGACCTTTTTGTGGAGTACACATTTAGTAAGGTGACCTCGGTCACTAGAAATATTATAGTTGAAAATTCATAAGCAGCTGGTGCAGACCTTCTAAGACATCGTAAGAACATGGTCGCCCAACGAGTTCTAAGAGATGGTAATAACGTGGGTTCTCAACAAGCATATGTTTACATTTAATTCCTGAGATTCAGTAGCTCAAAATTGGGTAAATGCTACTCTGTAGATGTTCTTGAGTGTATAATGCTTTCCGTAGTGATTTTGTTTCTAAATGCTTAATCCAAAAAAAAAAAAAAATACATTAGGAAATGTTGCAGTAGTGCCCCAATGGTTTTACAGTTTCAAATTTAAAATAACATCGCTTTGTTTCTCAACTAATAGTTAGATGAATGAGGTGTGATGCCCCTTTTCTCTTGAACCATTTTGTCTGACTTTTCTTTTTAGCTTTTAAATATATATCTTAAATTTTTTATTATAGTTTCCATATTATGCATTTTGTCTGAAACTTAACATATTATTGGGACCAGAATGATATAGCTTTGAAGTTCTTGTTCATAGTAATTATTATTGATTTATTAGAGCCTCAGTAATATATTTGAAAAAAAAAAAACTTTTTGAACATGTTAAACAAACTTTCTGAACATGTTAAATGATTATTTGTATTTAGATTACTGATTTGTTTGCTAAAAATTGTAAACTTGTTTCTTTCTCAGTCTACCATTGTTGTTAGGATTTACTCGCATGAATTTATTGATCTACTATGCGTTTACCTTCGCAACTGAGAAATGTTCTTGGTTTTTCCATGATGCCTCTAGTGTTTCCTCTCAAATTCAGGGCAGATTTGAAGGAAGGAAGAACTATTGCAGCTGTAACACAAGAAGTCTTTCAAGAACAAGTGAAAGATGAAAATTGGTTGTGGCACTTGAGATTTGGACATCTCAATTTCGGAGGCTTGAATCTGTTGCACAGAAATGGAATGGTAAAGGGATTGTCGTTGATTGAGAAACCGGACAACCTTTGTGAAGGCTGCATCTTGGGCAAACAACACAAAGAAAGCTTTACAGCAGGAAAGAGTATAAGGGCAAAAGCACCCTTGGAAATTGTTCACTCTGATGTGTGTGGACCGATGCAAATACCATCATTTGCCAGAAAAAAATATGTTTTAACTTTCATTGATGATTACACTAGAAATACATGGGTGTATGTGCTGAAACAAAAGAGTGAAGTGTTTGAGAAATTCCGCCACTTCAAAACTCTTGTTGAAAAACAGTGTGGGCATTATATCAAAGTGCTCAGAACAGATAGAGGTGGCGAGTACATCTCCAAAGAATTTTTGCGTTTTTCTAGAGAGAATGGCATACAAAAGCAGTTCACCGCGAGGTATACACCTGAGAAAAATGGTGTTGCAGAGAGGAAGAATAGGACCATTTTGGACATGGTCAGAAGTATGCTGAAGGCAAAACACTTGCCGCATCAGTATTGGGCTGAAGCTGTCACTTGTGCAGTTTACATCTTGAATAGATGCCCAACTAAAGTTGTCATGAACAAAATACCAGAAGAAGCATGGAGTGGACAAAAGAAAACTGTCACTCACATGAGAGTATTTGACTGTGTAGCATACGCACATGTACCGGATCAGCTAAGGAAGAAGCTTGATAGTAAGGGGGAGAAGTGTGTCTTTATTGGCTATTGTGATGAGTCAAAAGCATACAAACTCTATAATCCATTAACCAAGAAGTTGATAGTAAGCAGATATGTGCAGTTCATTGAGGATGAAGCTTGGGATGGAAGTTTAGAGAAGACGGTGAATGTGAAGACAATTGTGTCTCACGAAGAAGAAGAGGAAGGGACAACAGCAAATAACCCTTCTTTGGTGGGTCCTCCTCCACCACAGCAAGTACAACAAACCACACCACAAGCTGGAATTCGAACAGCCTTGAGAAGTCAAGGAAGTGCTTCTCCAAGCACACCGTAGGGATCAGAAATACCCTCAAGTTCGGATGGAACTCCAAGCACACCAAGAATACCAAGATTCAGAAATCTGAATGAGATTTATGAACAAGGAGAGGTAAGTAACAATATCGGTCTGAATTCATTATTCGCTTTATATTGTCATGTTGATGACCCAGTTCATTTTGAAGATGATGTAAATGAAGACAAATGGATTGAAGCAATGAATGAAGAAATTGGTGCGATTGAGAAGAGTAAAACATGGGAGTTAGTGGACCTCCCTGAAGGCAAAGATGCCATTGGAGTTAAGTGGGTCTATAAGACCAAAAGCAGTGCTGAAGGCAAGATCGACAGGCATAAAGCAAGACTTGTTGTGAAAGGCTACAAGCAGCAACAAGGCAGAGACTATGATGAAACCTTTGCACCAGTAGCAAGGATGGAAACAGTCAGAACAGTGTTCTCTATTGTGGCACAACACAAATGGAAGATTTATTAGATGGATGTTAAATCTGCATTCCTGAATGGAGTGTTAAAAGAAGAGGTATATGTTGAACAACCTCAAGGCTATGAAGTTGAAGGCTAAGAGCATAAAGTCTGTAGACTAAAGAAGGCTCTTTATGGGCTGAAGCAAGCTCCAAGAGCATGGTACAGCAGAATAGATGCTTATCTGGTTGAGAATGGGTTTGAGAAGTGTGATGGTAAACCCACACTCTACATAAAGGAGAATGACGGTAAGATTCTTATTTTTGTTTTATATGTAGATGATTTAATCTTTAGTAGCAATGATGCTTCTCTCATTGCTGACTTTAAAGAAGTCATGAAAAGTTAATTTGAAATGACTGACTTGGGCTTCTTAAGATATTTTCTTGGAATTGAAGTAGACCAAAGTGAAAATGGTGTTTTCATTTCTCAAGTTAAATATGTAGAAGCAGTGTTGAAGATATTTAACATGCAGAACAGCAAGGCAACTGTGACTCCAACTGTAATGGGGTTGAAATTGACCAAAGAAGACAGCAGCAAGGATTTTGATCCAAAATTGTACAAGAGCATAGTTGGCAGCCTCATGTACTTGACTGCAACTAGGCCGGACATTATGCACGCTGTGAGTTTAATCTCCAGATTCATGGAAAGACTGAAAGAGACTCATTGGCAGGCAGCCAAGAGGATTCTAAGGTATGTGAATGGAACGAAGGGGTTTGGTATACTTTACTCCTCTTCTGAAAGTTTCATGTTGACAGGTTACACTGACAGTGATTGGGCTGGAAGTGTTGATGACAGGAAAAGCACATCGGGATATGTGTTTCATATGGGATCGGGAGCCATCTCATGGGCTTCCAAGAAGCAACCAATTGTGGCTTTGTCAACAGCAGAGGCAGAGTACGTGGCAACAACAGCAGCAGCATGCCAAGCAGTGTGGCTGAGAAGAGTTCTCAGAGATTTGTGTCATGAACAAGAAAAGGGCACAACCATTTACTGTGACAATAGCTCGGCAATAGCATTGTCTAAAAATTCTGTTTTTCATAAGAGGACAAAGCATATAGACACCAAGTTTCACTTCATACGTGAATTGGTTAACAATGGTGAGATTGTTTTGCAGCACTGCAGAACAGAGGATCAGTTAGCTGACATCTTGACAAAACCATTGGGAAAGAAAATTTTTGATCATTTTAGGAAATGCCTGGGTATGCAGAAAAACCCAGCAGTTGAAGTTAAGGGGGAGTGTTGGAATTTAATTCCAACTGCAACATAAAACAGCTGGACAAAATCTGATTGCCGCAGATATTTCAGCAAGGTGGATGCCTGAAAGTCGTGCTTGATATTTTGCACATCACTGTGCATTTAATTTACAGTAGTTATTGAGCCTACAGACAGCCGACTTCATTTTCCAAAAGGTAGAACGTTAACTCCCACCGCTTCCTGTGCATTCAATACGCAGATAGGATTCAAAGATATTTTTATTATTTTATTGTTTAAAGTCAAATATGTTTTTAACATATAAATGTAATGAACAACAGTTATTTTCATGTTAGAAGAAGTTAGAGAGTTTGAGAAATAGAAAAAAGACAGAGAAGAAGGCAGAGTAGGAAAAATAGAAGAAAAACAGGGTCGCTGTGTTTTGGAGCAGCAATGCATTCTACAGGCTGTTTCAGCAACTGTCTGTGTGTTTCAACAACAGACTGTGTGGTGTTTCAGGAACTGTCTGCGAGATGCTGAAACACGAATCTGTGTTAAAAAAACAGAGTTTGTAAAAACAGAGTATGGAGTTTTTGATTATTCTAGAACTGTAGTTCTGAAGAAGTTTGTAATTTTTATTGTCATTTTTATGGTTAATAAAAACAGAGCTTTTCTCCATATCTTCTTTGTCCAGATTTCTCTCATTTCTTTGTGTTGAGTTGAGGAACTTTGCTTCCTCTATTTTGTTCGAAATTATCAGAAATTTCCATCAGTTTATTAGGTCCACTTTATTGTTTGAAGCCTTTAATTTTCTGTAGTCATTTTACTTTTGATCAGTACATGAATAACCCTAGGATCATGATTTACTTGCCATGTTTTTCATACAGGGTATATAGTTTGGCACATTCTCTCCTTGTTATTCACATTAGAAAGCAGTTCAAAATGTTAATGATAATGGAGTTTTGAAACTGTCTTATAGTACAAAATAGCTAAAATCACATAAGTTATGATAAAGAACCTTACAAAAATCACATGAGAAATGATAGAGAACCTTGCAATTACAACAGGTATAATAATGAACCTTACACTCCCCTCGGGAGAACAAGAATTTTTGATGGAGTCCCATAGTATGCATACCTGACATACTTCCCACGAATGGAAATGGAGTTCCAGTAAAACTGTTGTAAGCTAGATATTTGATGTTGCCTTATTTTACTATTTGGACATGGAAGAGATTTATTTTTTTGCCATTTGTCAAATCATGGTATGCTTCCAGAGATTGGACAGATTAAATTGCTTATTTTCAATGTTTTAACAAGTTGTACATTATCAATTGTGAAAATGCAGTAGTGAGTACAAAATGGGGGGCTCAAATGTGTGTTTACATTTATCATGGTGAATGGATTCCTTTTGTGTATATGCACATAAGAGACCAGCTGTACGTTAGGGAAGTACAATAGCACCACAAGGAATCAATCGTCGGAATCGTGTTATGCCAAAAATGATAAGGTGTAGTGTTTAAGTGAGTTTCTGATCAATGAAATCCTGGAATTTAGTTGGTTATATTACAAAAGCAAAGCCTCGGCTATCTGTTAAGCGTGTAGCCTACAAGGGAAAAATATTATTTGGGTGTGCATGTTAGTTTATGGGAGTAACAAGTATGACTGATGGGACGTCAATTTATTGAAATTGACATGAGGTTGGCACGACCTGATAAAAATAACCTTTTCCAGGTCACTGTAAATGGTAGCATGTTGAAGCACTATAAAATGAGAGTTAAGTATATATTTCTACAAGCCCTGAAATATCGAAGCAATAAGAACTATCCAAATGCAGGGTACAAGTATGTTGGGCTAAGAAAGTTTGAAACTGAGGAATCGACTTTGAAGGAAACCAAGGAGCTTCAAACAGGCTTGGAATTTGATGGCTACGTTCACTTAACAGGAAATGGGAAACAAAACGGGAAATGGTGATGGAAGGAGAAGCCAAAATCAAAGGGGTTCAACCATAGGAAGTGTCACCTTGTAAAACCTATGGCCCTCGAGTCCGTTCACCCTTCTTGCTGCGTACACAAATTATAAATACATGAGAAAATATCATTGGAAAATTTGAAAATTATAATGATGAAGAACATAATCCATATCATATAACATTTTATAAAATAAAATTACGAATTACTAGTTTGAAGCAAAATGAAAGGTTGCATTAGGTAAAGAAATGACAATCAAGATTCAAGACCGAGTCCAAATTAAAAAAAAATGATTATATATGATTATATATTACTATGTTTCGATTGATGAACTTTGCAAGTCTAGTTCAATGACATTCTCCATATATAAACAGGTTTATGGACAAATCCCATAGAATTAGTTCAATGAGGCCAGTTTTGGATGCTTCATGAAAAACCATTACTAGACTGTCTTTCATATTGTATTTCATATTGCGACGTTTCCATTTTGCTTCTGATGGTATGGCAAGTCACCCGGTCCCGTAAAGATTTTTAAAATTTCAATTTCAGTTTCTATGTTCATTGACATTTCATAAAATAGGCCAACCTTCGAGATGACGAATTGGTATAAATAGAAAATTACCAGTGGGACAATATACTAACTAAGGTGAAATCTACCTACAATTTGTTACAAATGGACAGTGATTATCCTCGGCACAATGTGGGATACCATCTGCCTGTAATTTGTTACAAATGGACATTCAATGTCGGCACAATGTGATTCATCTCTCCCTGCAATATTTGAAAGTTGATGCCTGCTTTCCAACTCATATATATAAATAATATTTGTGTTATTTTATATATAAAAACCTAATTAATTATTTGATGAAAGGAATATACATTTATTCACTTGCTTTTGAAGGTTGAAAACTTCTTAATGAATAAATTAATTATTTTATAAAAGGAATCTATTTTTATTCACTTGTTTTTGTTTTTGTGTTTTAAGTGTGGGAAAACTTCTCAATAAATTAATGATGTTAATTAGCAAAATTTCACCCTTATTATAATTAACAAAATATTCTTACTCATATAAATATTCTAATTATTTACTGGAAATTCTTTAATAAATTTCCATTACATTTATTTAATACTAATTATTAAAATGGACTTTTTTTAATAACAAGTTAGAATTTTTTTTAATAAAGTTCAATTACATTTATTTAATACCAACTATTATAATGGACTTTATTTAATAACAAGCAATTTAGTGGACTTAATTCACCGTATATATCATAATAATTTCCTAATGTATCCTTATTGAGCTCTCTATAATCTACACAAATTCTCCACTTTCCATTTTTATTAGGTACCACAACTAAGGGTGAAACCCATTGACTATCATAAATATGATAGATAAATCCATCATGTAACCGTTTCTGCAATTGTTCTTTCACTATTTCCTTCATCATAAGATTCATCCTTCTTTGTGGGTGCTTTACAGGTTTAATTTGATCATCAATGTAAATGTGATGGATACATTTATTTTGATGAATCCCCTGCATGTCTATGTAATCCCAAGAAAAATACTTGCAGCTTCATATTGTGTTATTCTAAGCTGCTCTAAAATGTTTGGTTCTGAGATGAAAAAATGTAATAAGTCCTCATTTTGTTCCTCCTCTCTAAAATTATAGACTTGATTAATACTAAGAACATATTTAACTTCTTGTTGTTCTTCTCCATCAAGCCATGATAATAAAGAATGAGATTGAGCAGGAGGATACAATGTAACATTTTTTCTTTCATCTCCATGTGCAATAATCATACTTCCTACCCTGCATCCAATGTAGGCTTCTGTAGTGGCTAACCATGGTCTTCCTAAAATTAATGGATTCCCTCCTAAATTTATTTTTGGCTACAAAATCAAGAATTCTACAGGATACTCCCATGAACCCAGTGAGACAATGATATCTTCTAATATACCTTCTCGTATAACTTGATATCTATCTGCAAGTTCTAAAACTATAGTAGTAAGTCTAATGTTGTTAAAATTCAAAAGTTTCACAGTCTCTTTAGTCATAAAATTTATAGCTTCTCCCAACTCTATTAAAGTGTTTGGCACTGAAAATTTGTTGGTCGAAATGGTAACCATAGGGATCATTGGATCAACATATTTTTCAATGGTTGTATTTGTAGACTTGAGACTAGCTAAACTTCCAATTACATGGATTGTAGGTGGATCTATTTTTCTTCTGTCAGATTTCTTGATGCGTAATTCCTTTATTTTTTTTCATATATCGAAATGTCTTTAATTGCCTCCAAAAAAATAATTTGACATATGTATTCTTCAATTCATCTAGAATATGAAATTCAGGCAGAGATATTGGGATTTTCTGTTGTACTAACCTCTCTGGATATGGTGGAGTTTGAGTCATAATAGATTTACCCTTCTGAATTTGTTGTTCTGATTGAGATTGTTCACTTTGTTCTCCCCGTTCAGTTTTTTCTTCTATTATTGGAGGAGAATCTTTATGTAACACCTTCCCAGACCTTAATTGGACATCTTGTATGGGAATAATAGAATAGGTAAGATAATATGTTTCCTCTTCCACATTTTATGTTGGTTTATCCACTTTCTTACCTGCATTAGCTACTACCTGAGTTGGAAATTGTGTTGGTCTACGAGGTGGTTGGTTAGTAGGCAGCTGAAGCTACTGAGGTTGAGTTAACATTGGTTGATTTTGAGGTGGAAATGGAATTGGTTGATGTTGTTGGAATTGTTGGTATTGAGGGTATGGTTGTGCAGGGTATCGTTGTTGATATTGATACTATTGAGGGTACATATGCTAAGGTGGTTGGTTTCTGTAACCATATACCCTCTAACCTTTTTCAAGTTGGTTTTGATATTGTTGTGGAGGCCAAGCCTGCCATGGCATTATAGTGTTCCATGAATTTTGAGGATATTGAAAATTGTGGGGGTTTTTTTGAGGGAACTATTGAGGCATCTTTGGTTGTCAAGGTCTCCTTGGTGCCATATAGTATAGATAATATACCCCTTACACTTCTTCCATTTGCAACTCTTTTTATTTAGGACAGTTTTCTATTGCATGATTTTCTATGCAAAGTCCAGACACTTGTACACCTTGAAATATAAAATTCCCTAAGTGGATGTTTTGGCCTACACTTTGGGCAGAATATTGCTAAGATTTCATCTTGTTTTTCTTTCTTCTTATTATCTTTTAAGACACATACTTATGTTACCAAAGTTCTTAAGAGATCTGTTTTGAAATTCTCTAGTAAACTTCCTATCACTGTTCTTCTTACTGCACTTGCTGCAAATTCGGAAGCTCTTGATGTAATATCTCTATTTCCACTTTTTTCTCTTCCCCTAGATTATTTTTGACAAAGTTCAAAAGTTTCTTCAAGTGGTAAATTGGAGATATCTCCTTTTCCCATCACATTAAGGATATCTAAATATTCATCTCTGATACAGTTAGGAAATAGTGTACGGATGGTATCAAGATTTAGAGAATTTTGTTTGGATTTCTGCAAATTGTAAATAAATCTTTCCAAATATTGCTCCTAACTTTCATCTTCTTATTATGTCATTATAAAAATTTATTCTTTTGAGTCTCTAGCCCTACAGTAAGCTTGATACTTTTTAAGAAAAAAATTCTTCATATCATCCCAAGAAGCAGGAAGCTTGATAAATCCTATTCTATGTTCTCCTAAACTCATAAACCATTTTAATGTTGCTACTTTCAGAGTAGCAGGAAAGAGTTTAAGCTTGTGTGTATCATCTGTGTATCCATAAGTTCTACATAAGATATCAAACTAGAACATAAATTAATCAGGATCTTTTGTTGACATTCCAAAAAATTTAGGCAATGCATAAGCTAGAATGTTTTTCATTTTCAGTTCTTCTCCTAATATTTCTCTTGCATCTAATATTGGAAAACCAAAATTAGCTTCTTGATCATTGTTATTTTCTTGTTCATTATCATGTAGTCTTCTATTTTGATTTTCTCTTCTTACATCTTCTTCTGTCTTTATTAGTGCTTCTATTCTTCTATCTTCCTCTCTCTTTCTTTCTTCCTCAAGTTTCCTTTCTTCCTCTCTTTTTCTTCTCCATTCCCTTTGTTGTCTCTCATATTCAATTTTTTGTTTAGGAGTTATAAGTAGCATATTAGATCCTTCTCCTTCTTCAACCATTTTATTTTCAAAGATTTGCAGTGTTTCAATATGAGTTTGATTTGGTGTTTCTTCAACCACTTTTATTTGTTCAAGGAAAAGTTGCTCTAATTGTTCAACAACTCGTTTCCTCGTTTCCTTTTGTTTCCCTAAGGAAAGAGTTTCTTTTGGTGATTGCTTTCTTTTTACCTCGAAGGCTAACAAGATTTTTCTTTCAACTAGAGTTAATCTTTGTCTTGATCTCTTTTTTTCCTCTAACTCCTCTAGAGTACGTCCTCCAACAAGGGGTGTTGTCAGTCCTATAGATGGATGAATTGTTGGAGGGTTTTGTTTCACAAATATACCCTTCCGATAATTATCTCTAGGCATAAAGAAGAATAACTTAAAATAAAAACTAGGTTTTTGTTGTTTTTGTTGTTTCTATATTTTTTTTTATCTTCCTAATTGACCACTTCGAAATATGCTTCCTCGGAAACGGCACCAAAAATGTTGGGTTGTTTACTGGGTAAACTAACAGAAGTATTTATTATCGATCTGGGCTTGTAGGACTTAGAAGCATCTCCAAGATATATGGGTTTCACCTATGATCAAGTTTAGAAGATGAATTATTAATAATAAAGGAAATTCATATTACAAATATAAATCTAAACTAAATAATTTCTAATTCAATTATGTTATTAGCAGAAGAAGCTCTTAAGGTAGGAGAACTTGTTTGTCCTTCTCTTACAAAACTACTTCATGAATTAGAAACCAAAACCACTAATGAGAAATAGATCAAGATGCATGAAAGAATAACTGAAGAGGCTCTTAACTAAAGAGATCCTGGTTGTCCTTCATTATAGATTCATTCATCATTAATACTATTGTTAGAAAATAGGAACTTCAGAAAATCATTAAAAAGCAGGAAAGATGAATACTAGCTCTAGCTCTTAATGAGATAGAATGAATGCTTAAATTAAACATTGGATTTTCCCTTCATATGAAAAATAGAAATTATAATTAGATTCATCGACACTCATAAAACATCATCATATATCTAATTAAGAAATTAAGCATAAAACAAACTAGTTCAGAAGCTACAACTTAAAATAAATAGAAAGTGCAAGGCCCTCCACCCTTTCCTCGCACACTTAAATGATTTCAACTACTAAAAATTTAGTCAAGCATTCACAATATAATGACAACAAATGAAATATTAGAGGTCTTTTAATTAACTCTCCAAAGTTTCAGAAATATCAAAGTTAAGTTACACAAATTCTACATATGGATGTCTTCAGTGTCTTAGGCTTGAATAGAAAAAATATGAAACAAACTCATCTAAAATGTCTCCTCCAGCCATGACTATCCTTATCCTATCTAATTAGGTCGCGCTCATCCATCTAATCCCTACAATTCTGCAAAATCCCATAAAATAAGAAAATTGACCTATTTTCTAGGGATCTCCATAAAAACATGTCATGTTTGACCACCTTTGACAAGGCATGTTTAAGCTCGGTTTGACTGAGCCAACAGGTGTACATTCAATATTAGTTCCCAATATTTCTAGAAATTTATCCACTGGAGCCCAAGTGTCCTGCAAATATGACATCCATTAAGCCATTATGGAAATTTCTGATGGTCCAAAAAATGCACTTCAAATTCAATTTTTATAAAAACTTCTAAGAATTGAAAAGCTTAATTTAAATACCTAGATATGCATTAATGGAACAAAATAGAGTGAATCTAATAGTGTATGGATGGATATCATGGTAATAAAGTGTATTTTCTTAAACAAAAAGAGATAAAAAACTAGGGCCAACACTGAATTTATATTTTACAAATGTTCAAATTTAGTGGTTTTTGCAGTCTCTAGAGATATCTCTATTGTCTAGTAATATCTCATTCTTATTATGTAAGGATATAATTTCATGCCCTTATTAATGTATTGTATGGAATATTGCTAGGGTTAATCTTGCCTTTATTACATCTCTTCATCTGTATGGAATATTGCTAGGGTTAATCTTGCCCTTAGACCATTTTTGTGGAGTACACATTTAGTAAGGTGACCTCAGTCACTAGAAATATTATAGTTGAAAATTCATAAGCAGCTGGTGTAGACCTTCTAAGACATCGTAAGAACATGGTCGCCCAACGAATTCTAAGCCATGGTAATAACGTGGGTTCTCCACAAGCGTGTGTTTACATTTAATTCTTGAGATTCAGTAGCTCAAAATTGGGTAAACCATACTGTGTAGATGTTCTTGAGTGTATAATGCTTTTAGCAGTGATTTTGTTTCTAAACTAAATGCTTAATCCAAAAAAAACAAAAAAAACATTAGGAAATGTTGCAGTAGTGCCCCAATGGTTTTACAGTTTCAAATTTAAAATAATATTGCTTTGTTTCTCAACTGATAGTTAGATGAATGAAGTGTGATGCCCCTTTTCTCTTGAACCATTTTGTACTTTTCTTTTTAGCTTTTAAATATTTATCTTAAATTTTTTATTTTAGTTTCCATATTATGCATTTTGTCTGAAACTTCACATATTATTGGGACCAGAACGATATAGCTTTGAAGTTCTTGTTCATAGTTATTATTATTGATTTATTAGAGCCTCAGTAATATATTTGAAAAAAAATAAAATTTCTGAACATGTTAAACAAACTTTCTGAACATGTTAAATGATTATTTGTATTTAGATTACTGATTTGTTTGCTAAAAATTTTAAACTTGTTTCTTTCTCTGTCTGCCATTGTTGTTAAGATTTACTCGCATGAATTTATTGATCTACTATGCGTTTCAACTGAGAAATGTTCTTGGTTTTTCCATGATGCCTCTGGTGTAGTTTATTGGGTCCATTTTATTGTATGAAGCCTTTAAATTTCTGTACTCATTTTGCTTTCTATTGGTACATGAATAACCCTAGGATCATGATTTTCTTGCCATGTTTTTCATACAGGGTATATAGTTTGGCACATTCTCTCCTTGTTATTCACATTAGAGAGCAGTTCAACATGTTAATGATAATGGAGTTTTGAAACTGTCTTATAGTACAAAATAGCTAAAATCACATAAGTATAAAGAACCTTACAAAAATCACATGAGAAATGATAGAGAACCTTGCAATTACAACAGGTATAATAAAGAACCTTACACTCCCCTCGGGAGAACAAGCATTTTTGATGGAGTCCCATAGTATGCATACCTGACATACTTCCCACGAATGGAAATGGAGTTCCAGTAAAACTGTTGTAAGCTAGATATTTGATGTTGCCTTATTTTACTATTTGGACAAGCATGGAAGAAATTTATTTTTTTGCAATTTGTCAAATCATGGTATGCTTCCAGAGATTGGATAGATTAAATTGCTTCTTTTCAATGTTTTAACAAATTGTACATTATCAATTGTGAAAATGCAGTAGTGAGTACAAAATGGGGGGCTCAAATGTGTGTTTACATTTATCATGTTGAATGGATTCCTTTTGTGTATATGCACATAAGAGACCAGCTGTACGTTAGGGAAGTACAATAGCACCAGAAGGAATCAATCGTCGGAATCGTGTTATGCCAAAAATGATAAGGTGTAGTGTTTAAGTGAGTTTCTGATCAATGAAATCCTGGAATTTAGTTGGTTATATTACAAAAGCAAAGCCTCGGCTATCTGTTAAGCGTGTAGCCTACAAGGGAAAAATATTACTTGGGTGTGCATGTTAGTTTATGGGAGTAACAAGTATGACTGATGGGACGTCAAGTTATTGAAATTGAAATGAGGTTGGCAGGACCTGATAAAAATAACCTTTTCCAGGTCACTGTAAATGGTAGCATGTTGAAGCACTATAAAATGAGAGTTAAGTATATATTTCTACAAGCCCTGAAATATCGAAGCAATAAGAACTATCCAAATGCAGGGTACAAGTATGTTGGGCTAAGAAAGTTTGAAACTGAGGAATCGACTTTGAAGGAAACCAAGCAGCTTCAAACAGGCTTGGAATTTGATGGATACGTTCACTTAACAGGAAATGGGAAACAAAACGGGAAATGGTGATGGAAGGAGAAACCAAAATCAACGGGCTTCAACGTGTTACCTTGTAAAACCTATGGCCCTCGAGTCTGTTCACCCTTCTTGCTGCGTACACAAATTATAAATACATGAGAAAATATCATTGGAAAATTTAAAAATTATAATGATGAAGAACATAATCCATATCATATGACATTTTAGAAAATAAAATTACGAATTACTAGTTTGAAGCAAAATGAAAGGTTGCATTAGGTAAAGAAATGACAATCAAGATTCAAGATCGAGTCCAAATTAAAAAAAAATGATTATATATGATTATATATTACTATGTTTCGATTGATGAACTTTGCAAGTCTAGCTCAATGACATTCTCCATATATAAACAGGTTTCTGGACAAATCCCTGAGAATTATTCCAAAGGTTTCTGGACAATCCCTTAGAATTAGTCCAATGAGGCCAGTTTTGGATGCTTCATGAAAAACCATTACTAGACTGTCTTTCATATTGTATTTCATATTGCCACGTTGCCACGTTTCCATTTTGTTTCTGATGGTATAGCAAGTCACCCGGTCCCGTAAAGATTTTTAAAATTTCAATTTCAGTTTCTATGTTCATTGACATTTCATAAAATAGGCCAACCTTCGAGATGACGAATTGGTATAAATAGAAAATTACCAGTGGGACAATACAGTAACTAAGGTGAAATCTACCTATAATTTGTTACAAATGGACAGTCATTATCCTCGGCACAATGTGGGATACCATCTGCCTGTAATTTGTTACAAATGGACATTCAATGTCGGCACAATGTGATTCATCTCTCCCTGCAATATTTGAAAGTTGATGCCTGCTTTCCAACTCATATATATAAATAATATTTGTGTTACTTTATATATAAAAACCTAATTAATTATTTGATGAAAGGAATATACATTTATTCACTTGCTTTTGAAGGTTGAAAACTTCTTAATGAATAAATTAATTATTTTATAAAAGGAATCTATTTTTATTCACTTGTTTTTGTTTTTGTGTTTTAAGTGTGGGAAAACTTCTCAATAAATTAATGATGTTAATTAGCAAAATTTCACCCTTATTATAATTAACAAAATATTCTTACTCATATAAATATTCTAATTATTTACTAGAAATTCTTTAATAAATTTCCATTACATTTATTTAATACTAATTATTAAAATGGACTTTTTTTAATAACAAGTTAGAATTTTTTTTAATAAAGTTCAATTACATTTATTTAATACCAACTATTATAATGGACTTTATTTAATAACAAGCAATTTAGTGGACTTAATTCACCGTATATATCATAATAATTTCCTAATTATTTGGTAGACATTCTTTAATAAAATCCCATTACATTTATTTAATACCAACTAGCATAGTGGCCTTTATTTAATAATAAATGCACTATTTTCCCACCGTCCTCCAATCATCATTCATCTTATTAGCAAACAATGTATAAAGTATTTGTTAATCGCAACACATAGTTATTTTCCTAGAAAATTATATCAGTAAATTAATGTACTTCACAATTTAGAGAATCAAGTACGGTGTTAGTATGATAATCAATATTTTTCATAATCTGATTAGTAAAGAGTTGGAAAATTGTTGTTTACTAAATCATGGTTACGAAAGCGTGGTCAAAACTTCTCAAGAAAATCCCAGCACTGTGTAAATTGTTTGCAATTCTTCTAGGAAGATTACAACTCAATTTCCTTCCAAGTTGTTGAAGAAATTATATAGAAATTCATTATTACCATTATGGGCATGCACGAAATTTTGGAGAAATTCAGGGAGACTGAATTTTCGATCGAGGATAGATCAATGGCCGATTCATCCAAAGAGAGAGGCAATCAATAGAGAAAGGATCATAAATGGTGGCTTCCCACTCCAAAAAATCCTCATAGAGATCTCTTAGACAATACAACAAAATTGGTGTTGAATCAGACAGACTCTCAAACAAACACTGAAGGAAACGATGGAAATCAATGTTCAGGTTTTATGAGAAATGGAGATTCCATAGGTTTACGTGGAATCCCTACCAAATGTAGTTATATATCTCTTAGGTTTTGATTACAGGATTTCGAGTGGGAATGAATAGACCATTTAAATGGTTTATGAAGAATTCTATAATCTTTCATTTGTGTTTTGGCGGGTTTTTTAAGCCTTGGAGACACAATTTACAGTATGCAATACACTACCCCATTTTAATGTTAAAAAATAGTTTAAAGTAAAAAACTGCATGTATAAACATTAATTTAAAGTTAAAAACTGCAGGAAATAACATGCAATTTTTGTTTTCACAACCCTGCGAGAAGAACCGGTATTCAATAATATTCGATCATGGAGGCCATTATTTGTTCACATTTTCCTTTTCCATGTGAAAAACAAGTGTTCGATACCATTTGATGGTGAAGGAAGGATAATGGATGCCAATGTTTGATCACTTTTTCCACACGTAGTGAGTGCAACTGGATTATGAAAGATGAATCATGGAGGACAATATTTGTTCACTTTTTGTTGATCTATAATGACATTGAGGAAAATATTTGGTTGGACCATGGACTGATATCGAAAGAAAAATGTAGGTTGAATACGAGATTTATTAATTTTGAGAGGTCAAATGCTTTCCTCTATCCCACTCGGAGTTTATGCTCATCACGATACATTAATTTGAGTTATTTAATTCTACTGCAATAATGATTCTTCATTCTTATATTTGAAGATTTCAACTATTCATAATTATATAAATATCATCATTATTATATTTGAAAATTACAACAATTCATAATTATATAAATATTGAAGGATGTATAGTTATTGATTATATTTCCTCTCTTATCATCTAATCTATACTCAACAAATCTTTTTTAAATTTCAAATAAGTCATTTTTTCACTTTTGGTGACAAGTTACATTTTAATTATGGATTAATGAAGACTTGTTAACTCTTACAGAGTGGAAAGAAGAAGACTTGAAAAACTAGATTCAAATTCGAGATTGCATTCACTTGCTTAGAGCAAGTAGAGCATAGTCTACTTTTATGTAATGAAAAATTCAATAATAGCTTTGTATCCCAAACCGAATAGAGAACATAACTTTAACTTTATTTGAATAATAAATACGACAAAAACACACTTTTTCCAAGAGAAACCAACCACAAAAAGACAAAATCCCCAACAAACTCTTTATTAGACCATGAAAAATCCACAAAGCTTCACGATATGTATAACTATTAACTCCCAAGTGTTCTTATCCAAGGGAATTCTTATCTATTAGAAATAGATCAATGCATAGGGTTGTGTTTTCTACATGTTGTCTAGGTACAAAACTGTCTCCCTTTAGCTTGAAACTAGCCTCTCTTCAACTTCTTGTTCAATGGAAGTAAAAATCTCACCATAATATATAGGTAACATAATGATGATAATCAAGAATAGATAGGTGATTTTAATAAGGATCCAGTTCATCATAAGCTCCTCTAAAAGAGACACACTCTGCCTATTCGTATCCCAACTCATTGCTTTTCTTTCACTGTACATGCCTTCGAAGAGTCCACTGTATTTTATCAGAGTATTGAATTCATATGCCAAACCTCCAATCATCCAATAACATAGATTCTAGAACATGGCTTCTAGTAATACACAACTAAAATATAAAACAAATTTTTCTGTAAAGGAAACATGAGAGTCCGTTAAATCAAGCTGCTCCAGGGGATTATATATGTGATTTCTCAGTTGATTGGCGAGAACACCTACACATATTGTAGTGCCCAGTACTACAACAATAGCCACACCAAGAAGCCCTCTTTTCTACCTAATGCAGCCATAGCCGCATATACCCACATTGTGCATCTTAACCTTAGTCCAAGGATAACACACCCTCTTTGTGCTAAAATCCCTTAAGCGGAACTCTATCTCCTTTAAAAAACCCATGGTTATAAACCCATATACTTATCAACTTAATTAAAACATTTTAACTATGCTTCCAACTATGGTTTCAACAATATGCGGACATATATATAATCCCCACTTAAATGAAATACTTATCTAGGTTTGTAACTTTGGTTACAAACCCAAATGCCGATATAATACTATATCTGAGCCCACAGCTATCAAACAATGCACCACTTCCTAACGATTTATATACGTCCGTTGATCCGATGACTATCGCACTTCACAACCAATATGTGCATAAATCCAATGGATTTCGCATCTTAAAATGTGTCATATTTAATGTTTTCATATCATGCAAAATAGATGGTTTTAATGTGCTATGTGTCATTGTTCTAACACTATTGCACTCTTCAATTAATTACCACTCACCCCTTTCAATATATGCAAATACCATTCACTGCCTTTTGAAATTCACTATGATGTGTACGCAATTCTACACGGTTTCCAAACTTATACACAATGAAGGAGTTTCATATTAATAAAATTCTCAGCGTTTGATGTTACATACCATCTGAGCCCTCTCTGTACTTTCTCATCTCTATACAGTTCGTGTTCGGATATCAATTTGTAGGGTCACGTTTTTTTTAATGAGCATCGATCCATTCTGAGATCGATGACCAATCTTCGATATATTCAAATCCACACAAGATTCAAACTATAAAATGAGCGGTCATCGGTCAACCTCTTTAAAACACATAGTCTCATGGATTCATAAAAATTGTAGCTCAGATACACAATGACATAAATTTATGCTAACCAACACAACTTTCAGTTATTTTAAAATTCAGATTACATAGAAATTTTATGAGCTAGGTCACTCCCTCATTGCTATCTTCTGATTTGATTTTTCCCAATTTCACCTGCATACATATATTATGTAGAAACACTCTGATTTATACATGATTTATAATTTACCATACATTACACACCACATAAACTCAGAAATTGAGTTCTCTATATTAATAAACTGATATTTACAAAAAGAATTCCATTCTGGCCCAATCTTCTCTATCAATGGCCTCTTCACCTATTCTTGGGACCGTAGGCTTTTCAATCTAAATCCTATATAATCTATAGTTAAAAATCCTACTCTCTTTTTATGTCTTGAGGCTTACGATTTTATAAAAAAAGGTTTTGAAACCAATTCTGGTTTCAAATCCTCTATCTTCTCAACAAAATCCTGAATATCCTCTAAGTCCTTTTTTTACTCAACTAATCCCTAAGGATCTTCTCTGATCCACAAAATCATGAAACCAATTCCTCATCTAAGATTTACTATTAATTTCCAAATCTCTCATTCCCCTAATTCTCTCATTTTCTAAAACATTCAGGAAAAGTTACAAAATGACTCAAAAGTATTAATAAATTCCTATTCTAAATGTCTCACTTAATTCACTCAAGATATTTAAAATTACATTAATTTAATACATAGAAAACCAACCTCCTTGAAAACACAAGACCCCTATGTCTATTAAAATATAAAGAATTTTCTGAGCCTAATGCTCCTACATGAGACTCTCAAAGTTGAAAATAATCATGATCTCCCAATCATGTGTTTTTAATCTTTGTCTTCCTGGATCCCATACCTTGTTCTGTAATTTGTCTTTTGTTGCTGCTTTTGTTTGTCGACTACTTTTGTTTGTTGGTTTTCTATAGGTCTCCACACTTTATATTGCTTTGCTCCACTAGTTATGCTTTTACAATCTGCTACTGTCTTCCTCTTGTTGTTGCTTCTTTGCTTTCCTGTTGTTCTCTTCCTCTGAAACACTTTCATCATTATCCTTCTTATCAATTCAATTTCTTTTTCTAATATACCTTCTGACTGCTGATTACTTTCACCTCTTGATTGCTAAAATTTTATTCTTACTTATTCTCTTTCATTCCTACCCTCTTGTTTACTGTTGTATTGCACCTTTTTAGTTTCTGCTACATTTTCTTCCAACACAATCTTTTGCTTCTGTTTCTGCAGCTGATAACTTCTTCCTGATTGTCACTTATAACAACTTATTTGTCTTCTTTTCTCAGCAATTCCTTGGACTGTGTTGAGGCATAGAAAATCTCTGCTTCCACATTGGGCAAAACCACCCGGTCGGGACCTTAGAAAAGCTCTTTATCCGTTTGGTATGGTGGCTCCGACTAGATTGAAAGGACCAGTTTCCTTATGATTAATGGGTTGGTAATGGGTTTATTTGGATGGATGAAATATGGAACTAAACAACTGAAATAAACTATCTAATCTAGTTTAATACTGATAAGGAAATTCTAAGACTAACGCGGGTATCATATGTGTGAATACAACTTAAAATTATTCCAATTTAACAATAACCATAAAAATGTATTAAAGTTTAATTGAAATGTGTAGCAACAAATAAAGATAACTTTGTTTAAGAATTTAAACAGAGTTATATTAGCATATTGTATTCATCATTGTATATCAGTTTACATACATTTATGAGAGGTGAATATTTCTAATATAATAAAAAATGATATATAAATAAATATTGTGAAAACAAAATATATATAAATGATAGCAAATTTAAAAGAGAATATCATATAACAAAAGAAATTAACAGTGAATAGATAAAAATACCTTATCCATCTTGAAAGTTTCAAATGAAATCCGATACTTTGATCCAGTAATTCCAATGCAAAATCAAATCCAAGGTACAGAAATGCAACTCTTTAAAAATAATTTCGCACAAAAATCACCAGATGTGATCCTTTATAAAATATAAGAGTCAATGAAGTAAAAAAATGTAATCTCCAAGTCAAAAATATTACAACTCCGAACCCCTTCTCCAATGCATGAGAGGGGTTTAAATATAACATTACATGAAAACAGAATCCTACTACTACTGCTACAATCTACTAACTTTAAAAACAGAAATGCTATCTTTTGTGGAACTGATTCATTGCTTTTAGTCCTCGTTCAATGTAACCAAGTGGAAAATTTTCAGCATTTCCTGGACCTTCAATGGATGACTCATTTTGGAATGTAACTATCCAGCATATGTGGCATCAGAGAATTCTGGAATCAAACAATCAAAATCATTTGATAAGAATTTAATAGCTAATTGTTGATTGTATGGCTTAATTAGATAAGTCCACATATTGTCCCAAGATATTGTTTGAAGCTTGTTGATCTGTTGACTTTTATTCATTATTTCTTCTTTCCATCTACAATCGGTTTCTTTAACTTTAGGTAAACAGCCTGGAACACAATCTGAAATGAGATTAATTGCATACAAGTTGTCATTGATAAATTGTGTTATATTACCCATCATGCCTCTAGCTCTTGATATAGCTCTCTCGGATTTCATTAATTGTTGTTCCCATTCTGTAAACAGGTTCTCTTTATGTCTTTCCTCTATCCTAGGAAGATTAGCTTTTCTTCCTTTTTCTATATCTTTCCAAGTAATAAATTCAGAAATCCTTTCATCGGCGTCATCAATTTCTTGCCTGAGAGTAATCATGTCCTGGATCAAGGATGATGTGATATCACAAAATGGTTCTGCTTGTGTTAATTTTGTACAAAATTCATTTAACTGCTGAGACAGAAGTTTATTGACTTCAAGAGCCTCTGATTTGAATTCATTTAATTTAGCGAAATCATTGAACTTATCTAAAGCTGTTTGAAATTCTTTTTCTTGTACAATCTTTGTATTCTTCTCATTTTGCAACAAATTTTGTAGCTTTGAAATTTCTTGATTCAATTGTTGTTGTTTGCTTAAAGTATGTTCATCAAATTTCTTCTTTTCTGTGGCAAGCTGCTCTTCTAGCTCCTTAGATCTGAGCTCTTGATCTTGTAATTGTTGTTCCAATTGAGAAATCTTCTGCTGATTTTCATTAGCTTGTTCTTCAAGCAAAGCTATATGTAGATCTTCCTAGGTCATTAACTGAGAAACTTCTGCAGCTTTATCTATTGTTGCAGCACTGTATGCTCCTGCATATTGGGACAGCTTGGTGAGATCCTCAGATGGATTCACTTCAGCATTCTTATAAACAATGTTCATGAATTCCTCCTGTGAAGTAGAAAACGTGTCTTGATCAATTCTCCTCCTTTTTCTCTATTTTTTCACAACAGCTTTATGTTTAGGACTGTAGAATATATCCAGGGGAGGAATTTCCTCAATCTTCAATATAATTTTCCCTGTAGGATGTTCAGGAATGATTTCAACATCCTGATCTTCTGGCTTTTTCTCTTTAGGATTATCCTGCAGTCCTAATTGATGAGAAAATTGATTATATTCTTTCAACAATTGTGAGGAAACATTAGGATCAAGAGAGTCTACTATTTTCTCTATAGTTTTGTTTCCTCCAAGTTGTGTATCTAATTTTTATGTATTTGTTTCTTGTTCATTAGTTTTGTTGTCTGATCTTTCTTTTTGACTATGCACATTAGTATCAGTACTTGTGCATTCTTTCTCCGTTTGAGCTGTGGACTGCTGATCAATATTTACATCGAATTTGCCATCAGTGCTCTCTTTCTGAACATTAGGTTTGCCATCAGTTTTCACCTTTTCAGTATGTACAATAGGATCATTTCCTATTACTTCCTTTTGTATCTGTACAATGGGCTGGCTAGTAGCTGATTGTGTAGTGACCTTACTGGTAGATGTTTGTCCTGTTGTTTTGCCAGATGTATCTGTTGTTTCTGACTCTTGCATAGGAACTCCTAATTGGTCTAGAGGAAATTTCAACAATCTTTTTTTTCTAAATAACATAAATTTATTCATCTCTTCTTTCTGGAATTTGGATTTGGCCAAATTATAAACTTGAGAAAAGTTCTCTAATGAAACAAACAAATCATCAAATCCATTCGGTTCATGCTCGAATCGAGCAATCAAAACTGAAGAAGTAACATTAAAAGCTATCTTTTGTGGATCATACTGTCTCGCCAGGATTGTTGCGAATTTTAAGTCGTTTAGTTTTAAAACTTCCTTTTCTGCATGTTTGAAGTCATTCAAAGTAAAATATCCACAATTGAATGGAAAATAAGGCCGCATTCTTTTCTTATTGTTGTTCAGAGATCTTGACATTCCTTCAACTGTCAATTGATAGGATATTTCCTGGGCTAGAATTTTATCTGGAACAAAAAGAGAGAGAACATGGGGTTCCACAATACTCCCGAAAATCCTGACATATGTGAATTTTTCTTCTCCAAACCTATCTCCTATTGAGGATAAGTCATTTTTAGCTTTGTCGGAGAATCTAGGAGGGAAGCGATTGAAAATGGTTTGTAAGACTGGGATAAGGAAACCATGACATATTCTATAAACATGATCTTTGAAATGAAATTTCCAAAGGAGTTTATGGTATATATGAATCGGAGTAGGATCTTTAGAAGTCCATTTCCATCCTAACAAGGGAAACTCATAATTGAAACAAAGGGCATCTAGAATATAAGCACAGAAGAAAAAGGGAGTGGCATTTCCAGTGTTTTTATCTTGTCTATATTCGAGTATCCTATTAGCTATCCTATCAGAAAGAATGACAGCCCAGTCCATAATTTCGGAATTGACAGCAGCAAGGATTAAAGGAACCATTTGTATAGAAAACCTAGCAGAATTTTTATTACCAAATAATTTACACATCATGGGAGCCACATAACAGTATGGGGGTAAGCGAGAATCTACTGAATACATACCGAATGATTCATTTTTGTGCTTTTCAGGATTTTTCCTCCATTCTTTGATAGGTTCAGATTGAACCTTATTATTGCCAGCAAACTCTTTGATAGGTTCAGATTGAACCTTATTATTGCCAGCAAACTCTTTGACAAATTATTTGTTATAAACCTTCTGCGGATCAGGGAGATGATACATTGCCTTAATGTCTTCTTCTTTAAATGATCCAAAAGATGCTCCAGAAGCTGAAATAAACATTATGTTCTTAATTTCTACACTATCGATGACCCATCGAACCACATCATAATAAGGAATGATGTTTTCTCTGGCTGCAACTCGATGTATGAATGAATTCGCAAGTGTTCTTTCAGTAATCTTGGAATCAGAATCTTAGTTATATTCATCCAGAACTGATACCTTTGCTATTGTGACTTTAGGTTTTTCACTCTCAATCAGATTATAAACTCCTTCCCATGTCACTTTGCCTAGCCCTTGACATGATGTATTCGTAACTAGCTTCAGCTTTATTGGCCTTTCCTTCGAGACTGTAGGAATCTCAACAAAATTAGCGGCACCAGTAGCCTTCGTTCTTCTTGTTCTCTTCGGAATTTCGATATCTGGTATTGCTTCCCTCGATCTGTGAATGAAAGGATTTAGTGTTCTTTGATTTTGCAAGGCAATAAGCTATTAGTCGTGATAAACAATCAAGTGAAAAGAACAATTATGAACTCACGATTTATTATTTATTGATTTCGTATAACACTTAAATGTTTTCTTTGGGTCACACTTGTGTATTCAAAATAGAATCATAAACCAATATTCATTATTCAATGTCGAACGTACCATTGGAGATTTGGTGCTTGTGAAATAATATAAATTTACCTATTTTTGAATCCTTCCGATGTGACAAGTGTATAAATATTAATCACATCGAACATATTCAAATGGTACATAAATATCAAAATACAAATTTCTCTGATTTCCGATTGTGATTATAGTATATCGCATCGGGGAATTTGATCACAAAGAATTTATTAAAAAGTGCTTCGATTATGCGATTGCGATTGATCGCATCGCATCAAAAATATGTAGAAAAAATGTATAAAATACATCCTTTTCGATTGGCGATTTGCGATTGAACTAATCGCATCGGAGATTTTGAGCTTCTGTGTAAAACTTTTCTTTAAAGATTTCTCCGATTTCCGATTGCGATTACTGTTCATGGGACTTTTTATAATTGACTTGTTTTATATGATAAAGCCTTTTATATTTGATCGGATCAGAAGTTTTGAATGTTGTATTTTGTTTGTCCGTGCTTGGTAATAAAGATATGCAATGAGTTTTTCAAACAATGAATCTTTATTTCTAAGTCTTTTATTCCTATATTAAAAGAAAAAAAGGGACCGTATTTCTAAATGAATTTTATTCTAAAATTTTGAAAAATGGAGGGTTGTTGTACAGTACAACAATTTGTGATTCCCTGGAAGAAACAGTTATCTCTAAAAAAATAAAATGAACACTATATTTCTAGTAAGTAAATTTTTTTAAAGATAATGAAAACTATCCTAGGATAATTCAAATAAAATCTAACTATGAAAAAGAATAAGAATTACTTACAATTTCTTTCTAATTTCTTAAGAGTAAAAACATTTTTGAGTTATCTCAAGCTTTGATTGGTTGTTAATGATGAAGTAAGTGGATTTTACCAAGTTTGGTTTTTATAATATACTCTATTGTCATAGGCATTGCCTCTGCTGCCTGCAAACATTCATAGTTTTGACAGGGTTACCTTTTAACCATTAACTTATTCATTGTCCCATCCAACTAAGATTATGACTTTTTAAAAGATAAATTCATAAGACATTTTTTCTCATTTTTTTTATCTTTTACTTATTTTTTTATTTTTAAGAGCCATTGTTCTGGTTTGGTAGCCAGTTAATAACAATGTCATTCACTAGTTGTAATTAAACTGAACAAGCTGGCTCGTGATGAGACCCCTTGTCTTATATTTATAAGACATTCCATGTTTTGATATGCAATATTGGTAATGTCAGTTTTATTACTTCTTATGAACATGGTAAGCAGGCTCGTGATGAGACCTATTATCTCT
Source organism: Pinus albicaulis (assembly GCA_034641835.2). Lineage (NCBI taxonomy): Eukaryota > Viridiplantae > Streptophyta > Pinopsida > Pinales > Pinaceae > Pinus > Pinus albicaulis. The sequence goes on along the minus strand of CM076583.1, from coordinate 255,939,747 downwards.
TAAAATTTTTATATAATTTCTTAGAATTACATTCTAAAAAATCACAACTTAAATGGATGGGATGAAATAGTTTTATCCTTAAGAATTAATGGATGACAATTTTTAGAGTTTCTTGAGTACCAATACTTTGAAAAAATATTTACTTTTATAGATAACCTTTCTCTGCTCAATAAACTTATAATGATTTATATTTTCCTCAAGTTTTCAAAAGATCATGTAAATGATTGGAATAATCTTTCAAAGTTTAACATCTAATTTTAAACTATCGAAAGACTGTGATCATCTCTTTCAAAATTCTTATTTACACAAAATAAATATTTATAATATTTTTCCTAAGAAATTTTCTTAATAGTAAACAATCAATTAAGGACTTACTAACAACCTTTATTTACAAAATAATAAAAAAAAATGCAGAAAGGAATATGTACAAGTAAGAAGGGGTTACCTCCTTATGAAACTAATTTCTTCAAGACAAGCCCATTTATAGGAAGAGATTCTCTCTTTCCTATTAAATCTTGGAGTATGAATGTATTTGAGCCTATCTTTTCAATGATCTGGAATGGTCCAAGCCACATTTTCTGGAATTTGGTATGCTTACCTTCTTCTTTATGTGCTTTATCCCACTTCAGAACAAGATCACCTTTTGACAAAATCTTTGAGCCGGTAGAACTTGCATCAAAATAAGATTTTACAAGCTGTTGATGTTTTTCATGAATGATTTTTTCTTTATTTCTATCTTCTTCTAATTTAAGGATTTGATCGTATCTCAATTGAATGGATGAAGAAGGATTTTCTTTAATGAATTACACTAGAGCTAATGATGGGAGAGTAAGATTTGATGGTATTACAGCTTCTTTTCCATAAACCAAATTGAAAGGTGAAGTTCCTATTGAAGCTTTTTTAGTAATAAGATCTGCCCATAGTGCAAAGATTAAAGATTTGTGCCAATTCTTTTGATTTTGATCAATGGTCCTTTTAATAATTTTGATAAGATTTTTGTTAGTTGATTCAGCTAAACCATTACCTTGTGGATAATAATTTGCTGAATATTTCAATTTAAAGCCTCTTTTGATTGCAAATTCCATTATACTGTTTCTAGAAAAATAAGATGCATTATCAAAGACAAGAGCGTTAGGTACACCAAACCTGGTTATGATGAATTGATGTATGAAATCAATAATTGCATCAGAATTGGCTACCTTCAAAGGGATTGCTTCTACCCATTTCGTAAAGTAATATGTTGCTGTAAGGATGTATTTGTGCTGTTTGGAAGAATGAGGAACTATCTCACCAATAATGTCAAGCCCCCATTGCTTAAATGGTTGCTCAATATTTACTGGTTGCAAAGGAAAAGCTGGTTTCTTTTGTCTTCCACTAGCAGTTTGACAAATTTTGCACTTCCTCACATAATCATGCGTATCTTTAAAAAGGGTAGGACAATAATAACCAGCATGGATTATTTTATGAGCTGTGGTATCACCTCCAAAATGACCTCCTGCTGGTCCATCATGTAATTCCTGCAATACCTTTTCAGCTTCAGTCTTTTCAAGACATCTTAATAGGATTGAGTCATAATTCTTTCTGAATAACACATTATCAATGATTTCATATTTAATAGCTTTCAATCTTCAAGCACGTGTGTTCTTATAACTGAGATTAGAAGGAGCATAGCCATTTTTCAAGTAATAGATGAGATCAACATACTGAGATTCAGAATCTGTAACACTTATCTGACTAACTTGAATATCATTGTTTGGATCTTGATTTTATGGTATGTTATGAGCTCCTGCCAATAATCTGCAAAACCCTTGTCCTCTCACAATATTAGCTGGCTTAATATCAATATCATATTCTTGCAAAGCTGTTACCCAGTTAGCTCTCTTTTCTCCTACTTCTTTTTTAATTAATAATTGTCTCATTGCAGAGAATGGGAAAATGATTTTTGTATGTGTTTTCAAGAGAAAAGGTCTGAAATGTGTGATTGATTTAAACACAGCAAAGGCTTGTTTTTCAACATCGGAATAATTAAGCTCAGCTCCTTGCAGATTTGAGCTAAAGAAAGAAATTGGTGCCTCAATTTTTTGATCATTGAGCTGTGTTAAAACAGTAGCATAGGATGTTTCGGTGGCAAAAGTATACAAAGTAAAATCATTAGAAAAATCAAGGGTATTCAATGCTGGTGCATTAATGATTGCTTGTTTGATTACCTCAAAGGCTCGTTTCTCTTTATGCCCCCATTTGAATACTGAATTTTTCTTGATCATATTTTGCATAGGTAAAACAATTTGAGAGAAATCAGGAATGAATATTTTTATAAAATTAATTTGTCCAAGAAATGATTGCATGGATTTTTTATTATGAGGTAAAGAAATATCAGAAATTTCTTTCACTCTATCTGGATCAATATATATACCATCTTTTAAAAAAACAAATCCTAAGAGTTTTCCTTCATTAAGAGCAAAGAAATATTTCTTTAGATTCAAGGAAATACGAAACCTTCTACATCTTTCAAATATTTGCTTTAAATCATGTAGATTATTGGCCCTCTTTTTTGAAAATACCGTTAATTCATCAAGATAAATAACAACTAATCTATTGATCAGACCTTTAAGTGCTATGTCCATGGCTCTTTGGAAAGTTGCTCCTGCATTTATTAGACCAAAAGGTATTTTCTGATAAGCATAGGTTCCCGATTTGGTTCTGAAATTTGTTTTCAATCTGTCATCTAGATGAACTAAATTTGATTATAGCCTGAAAATCCATCAAGAAAGGACATGATTTCAGAACTAGCTACCTTTTGAAGTATCTGTTCCATGGTTGGCAATGGGAAACTGTCTTTTAAACATGCCTTGTTTAAATTTCTAAAATCAATACAGATTCTTATATCACCACTTTTCTTCCTTACGGGTACCATATTGGAAACCCAATTGGAATGCCTTACAGGAAAAATGATTTTGGCTTTTAAGAGCTTATTAAGTTCTGATTTTATTAGACTTTCGATATTTGGATGAATCTTTCTTAACTTCTGTTGAACAGGTTTAATATTAGGAAGCATTGGAATTGTGTGTTGAATAACAGAAGTATCATATGTTTTTAAATCATCATAATTCCAAGAAAAAACATTTTTATATCTATTCAAAAGTTTAATGAAAGCATTTCTTTCCTCTGGAGTTAAATTGAGTCCTAAATTAAGATTTTGAGGATTAGAATCAGAGCCAAGGTTTACTAATTCAAACTTCAAAGTGGAACTTTGAAGTTTAGCATTAGTGACTTCCTTGAATCTGTCTTTAATATCATACAAGTCCTCCAATTTAACAACATATTTCAGAATGAGATTTTCATTACCTTTTGAAGAAATTTGCAAATCATGATCATCTTCATCAATAATTTGTTCATCATATGATTTCTCTGAAGTCATGAAATTCAAAATATCTTGATCATGGTAGAATACTCTCCAATTTGTGTTATTATCTGGAACAGATGGGTGAAAAATTAATTCTGCTGAAAATATATCAAGACTGCAATCTTCAGCAGGAAGGAGTTTGGATGCAACATTAGCTAACAAATCAGCTGATGTATTTTGATTTCTAGGAATAGAAGAAATATTGAATGCTAAAAAATGAGTGGTAAGATCTTGCACTAGGGTTTGATAATGTTTGAGATGTCCTGAAAGGCAATGGATAGTATTTCTAACTTGTTTTATGACAATTTCGGAATCACCATAGGCTTTCAAGTATTTAAAATTTAACCCTATAGCTTTATAAAGCCCTTGAATCAAGGCTTCATATTCTACGTTATTGTTTCTACACTCAAATTCTAGCCTACATGATAGCATGATTTTCTCTCCATCTGGATCAATTAAGATGCATCTTGCTCCAGCCCCGTCACTAGATGTTGATCCATCAAAATATAATGACCAAAATAAAGATTTATCTATTGGTTTATCTACAATTGTATCAGAAATATTTACAATTCTAGAAGAATCATACTGTGAAAAATTTTCTATTTGAGAAACAGAAGTATTTACAGAAAAGGGTGATTGTGGTGCTTTGAAGTTTCCAAGGAATGACTCAGCAGAATATCCTCCAAGAATATTGTTGTTGAAAGCTACAAGTTCATTTGATTGTTTAAATTTAGTAACAGTGTGCATCATATGTTTTTCTCGTTCAACTTTGATTTGATTTGGTTTCCCTTTGTAGGGAAGCCACATATGTGAATAATCAGTTGCGATATAACCATTAAGTTTTGCAAACCATTCTCTGCTTAAGACCAATCCATAGAATTTGAGAATATCTACAATCAAAATATCCATTCTTTGGACAATCCTAGGATCAGAAGCTAGTCTGATAGTAACTGAATTGATTTCCCCTACAACTTGAACTTGAGAGCGATCCAATTGAACTATGTGAACTGTCGATTTTTGTGGTTCAATATTTAATTTGGCACAAACTGAAGTAGGCATTATATTATAGGATGCTCCGGAACCAATTAAGAAATTATGCAGATTCTTATTGTACATTTCATAAGTCAAAATAAAAGGAGTCGTCTAAGAATTTGATCTTTCTCCAATGAGCATAGTATCAGAAGCATCTACTTTGTCTGGTGGCTTACCGGTCCCTTTAGCTGCTTTTACAACTACACCACTTGGTAAAGGAGCAATTGGTGTAGCATTTAACTCTTTTAATAGCAACTTCTGCTGGTGTTTAAGTTTGCTGAGTTCATGTAAGGAAATGTTTGCTTTAATATTTTTCATGTCTTCAACAATGTTATACTCCATAGGGTCTGATACCACTCAAGTCTTTGATGTCGATGTAGGAGGATTAGAAGAAGATGGTTGATTTTGAGTGGGTAATGGAGAAGTTTTCTTTGTAGGGGATTTGTCTTTGGTACTTGGAGTCATAGTTTTCTTCTTAGGAACTGTTTGTACAAATTCTGATGTAGATTTACTCCTAGTACTTACAGGCATAGCTTCTTGTTCTACCTCACTATCAGAATTAGGGAGAATAAAATCCCACATTCCATGCAATTCAGCTATTTCTTCATTCTCATCTTTCTCTTCTGATACTGGAGAAGTATCTTCTTCTTCTTCTTCTTCTGATTCTGCATTAGAGATTGAATTGGGAAGTTTAGATTCAACTTGATTTCTTTTGAAATTTCAGAGTGGTTTTTTGGTAGAAGTCTCTGCCACTTTCTTTTTAATTTCAACCATTTCATTAGACATGGTTTTAAGAAATTTCTGTAAACCTTCCATGTCATATGGGTCTTTTGTTTTCTTTTTCCTTGAATCATCTTTAAATCTGACTTTCTTGGATTTTCTTTCCTCAATAGCATTTTTCTTATCTAGAGAAATAATCCGTTTCTCTACTGCGATAGCTTCTTTCATATTCTCAGCTAAAGTAGGTTTTGCAGCTCTATCTACAAAAATTGCTATGTTTGAGGGCAAAGCAGTTATGTACCATTCACTTCTGACTTGTTCACTAGGCTTTGAATCTGTAGGGATTTTGTTCAAAAGTTTGTTGAATCTAGCGCTGAAATATTTAATGGGCTTCTTGGGTTCTGTCTTCAAATTTGAGAGATCGTTGATTAAAGTAGCTATTGATCTATCATCTCCAAATTTGGTTAAAAAATGATCTGCGAAAATAGCCCAAATTGTTATGGATCCTGAAGGTAATGAAAAGTACCAGGATCCTGCTGCCCCTTGAAGAGTATAAGGGAATAGTCTGACTACAACATCTTCTTCTTCGACTCCATTCAAATTTACAGCCATCATAAAGTTATTGATGTGTTCTTCAGCTTGAATGCTAAGCTCCGGACTGAACTTCGAAAGCCATTTTCCAGGATTTTCAGGTAAATCATGTAAAGGTGTAGGCATGTTGACAGCCCCTGGACTATCCCATGGTCTCTGTGCCATTATTGTAACAAATGTTGAAGGAGTAGTAGATACTGGTGGTGTCGGAACAGAATTTGTTTGGAACAGATGATGATTGAGCAGATGATGTAGAAACAACTGCACTTTGTTGAGTTGGGGTTTGGGAAACAGGTGATTGAATATGAGATGAAGAACTTATATCACTTTCTGATTCTGATTGAGTTCTTCTTGTCTTGAATCTACTAGGTAAAGGGAATTCTTTCGGAGGAATACCAAGTTTTTCACTTTGTAGCCTAGTAAGAGGTTTTGAAGAAACAAATTTTGAGCTTACACTACCTTGAGATATTTCAGACTCATCTAGAGACAATGAGAATCCTTTCAATTTATGGATTAAATATTGTACTTCAGGAGACTCAGGAGTTTGATTGTCTGATTGTTTTGAGATTTTGGTAGTGGGTGTCTGAATATTCTTCTCAATTCCTTCTCTAGGATTTTTTAATTCAGAAAAAATTGAAGAAGCTAATGAGGGTGTTTTGCTCTCAGAATGGCCTGTGGATAAATATTTACTTGCCATTGATAGCTCAGGCCCTCCTTATAGCGCCAAAAATGTTGAGGCATAGAAAATCTCTACTTCAACATTGGGGAAAACCACCCGGTCGAGACCTTAGAACAGCTCCTTATCCGTTTGGTATGGTGGCTCCGACTGGATTGAAAGGACCAGTTTCCTTATGATTAATGGGTTGGTAATGGGTTGATTTGGATGGATGAAATATGGAACTAAACGACTGAAATAAAACTATCTAATCTCGTTTAATAGTGATAAGGAAATTATAAGACTAACCCGGGTATCATATGTGTGAATACAACTTAAAATTATTCCAATTTAACAATAGCCATAAAAATGTATTAAATTTTAATTGAAATGTGCAACAACAAATAAAGATAACTTTGTTTAAGAATTTAAACAGAGTTATATTAGCATATTGTATTCATCATTGTATATTAGTTTACATACATTTATGAGAGGTGAATATTTCTAATATAATAAAAAATGATATATAAAGAAATATTGTGAAAACGAAATATATATAAATGATAGCAAATTTAAAAGAGAATATCATATAACAAAAGAAATTAACAGTGAATAGATAAAAATACCTTATCCATCTTGAAAGTTTCAAATGAAATCCGATACTTGGATCCAGTAATTCCAATGCAAAATCAAATCCAAGGTACAGAAATGCATCTCTTTAAAAATAATTTCGCACAAAAATCACCAGATGTGATCCTTTATAAAATATAAGAGTCAATGGAGTAAAGAAATGTAATCTCCAAGTCAAAAATATTACAACTCTGGACCCCTTCTCCAATGCATGAGAGGGGTTTAAATATCACATTACATAAAAATAGAATCCTACTACTACTGCTACAATATACTAACTTTAAAACAGAAATGCTATCTTTTGTGGAACTAATTCATTGCTTTTACTCCTCGTTCAATGTAACCAAGTGGAAAATTTTCAGCATTTCTTGGACCTCCGATGCATGACTCATCTTGGAATGTAACTGTCCAGCGTATGTGGCATCAGAGAATTCTAGAATCAAACAATAAAAACAATTTGATAAGAATTTAATAGCTAATTGTTGATTGTGTGGCTTAATTAGATAAGTCCACATATTGTCCCAAGATATTGTTTGAAGCTTGTTGATCTGTTGACTTTTATTCATTATTTCTTCTTTCCATCTGCAATCAGTTTCTTTAACTTTAGGCAAACTTCCTGGAACACAATCTGAAATGAGATTAATTGCATACAAGCTATCATTGATAAATTGTGTTATATTACCCATCATGCCTCTAGCTCTTGATATAGCTCTCTCGGCTTTCATTAATTGTTGTTCCCATTCTGTAAATAGGATCTCTTTATGTCTTTCCTCTATCCTAGGAAGATTAGCTTTTCTTCCTTTTTATGTATCTTGCCAAGTAAGAAATTCAGAAATCCTTTCATCGGCGTCATCAATATATTTCCTGAGAGTAATCATGTCCTGGATCAAGGATGATGTGATATCACAAAATGGTTCTGCTTGTGTTAATTTTGTACAAAATTCATTTAACTGCTGAGACAACAGTTTATTGACTTCAAGAGCCTCAGATTTGAATTCATTTAATTTATGGAAATCCTTGAACTTATCTAAATTTGTTTGAAATTCTTTTTCTTGTACAATCTTTGTATTCTTCTCATTTTGCAACAAATTTTGTAGCTTTGAAATTTCTTGATTCAACTGTTGTTGTTTGCTTAAAGCCTGTTCATCAAATTTCTTCTTTTCTGTGGCAAGTTGCTCTTCTAGCTCTTTAGATCTGAGCTCTTGATCTTGTAATTGTTGTTCCAATTGAGAAATCTTCTGCTAATTTTCCTTAGCTTGTTCTTCAAGCAAAGCTATATGTAGATCTTTCTGGGTCATTAACTAAGAAACTTCTGTAGCTTTATCTATTGTTGCAGCACTGTATGCTCCTGCATATTGGGACAACTTAGTGACATCCTCCGATGGATTCACTTCAGCATTCTTATAAACAATGTTCATGAATTCCTCCTGTGAAGCAGAAAACGTGTCTTGATCAATTCTCCTCCTTTTTCTCTGTTTTTTCACAACAGCGTTATGTTTGGGACTGTAGAATATATCCAGGGAAGGAATTTCCTCAATCTTCAATATAATTTTCCCTGTAGGATGTTCAGGAATGATTTCAACATCCTGATCTTCTGGCTTTTTCTCTTTAGGATTATCCTGTAGTCCTAATTGATGAGAAAATTGATTATATTCTTTCAACAATTGTGAGGAAACATTAGGATCAACAGAGTCTACTATTTTCTCAGTAGTTTTGTTTCCTCCAAGTTGTGTATCTAATTTTTCTGTATTTGTTTCTTGTTCATTAGTTTTGCTGTCTGATCTTTATTTTTGACTATGCACATTAGTATCAGTACTTGTGCATTCTTTCTCCGTTTGAGCTGTGGACTGCTGATCAGTATTTACATCGAATTTTCCATCAGTGCTCTCTTTCTGAACATTAGGTTTGCCATCAGTGTTCACCTTTTCATTATGTACAACAGGATCATTTCCTATTACTTCCTTTTGTATCTGTACAATGGGCTGGCTAGTAGCTGATTGTGTAGTGACCTTACTGGTAGATGTTTGTCCTGTTGTTTTGCAAGATGTATCTGTTGTTTCTGACTCTTGCATAGGAACTCTTAATTGGTCTAGAGGAAATTTCAACAATCTTTGTTTTCTAAATAACATAAATTTATTCATCTCTTCTTTCTGGAATTTTGATTTGGCCAAATTATAAACTTGAGAAAAATTATCTAATGAAACAAACAAATCATCAAATTCATCCGGTTCATGCTCGAATCGAGCAATCGAAACTGAAGAAGTAACATTAAAAGCTATCTTTTGTGGATCATACTGTCTCCTCGGGATTGTTGCAAATTTTAAGTCGTTTAGTTTGACAACTTCCTTTTCTGCATGTTTGAAGTCATTCAAAGTAAAATATCCACAATTGAATGGAAAAGAAGGCAGCATTCTTTTCTTATTGTTGCTCAGAGATCTGGACATTCCTTCAACTGTCAATTGATAGGATATTTCCTGGGCTAGAAGTTTATCTGGAACAAAAAGAGAGAGAACATGGGGTTCCAAAATACTCCCGAAAATCCTGACATATTTGAATTTTTCTTCTCCAAACCAATCTCCTATTGAGGATAAGTCATTTTTAGCTTTGTCAAAGAATCTAGGAGGGAAGCGATTGAAAATGGTTTGAAAGACTGGGATAAGGAAACCATGACATCTTCTATAAACATGATCTTTGAAATGAACTTTCCAAAGGAGTTTATGGTATATATGAATCAGAGTAGGATCTTTAGAAGTCCATTTCCATCCTAACAAGGGAAACTCATAATTGAAACAAAGGGCATCTAGAATATAAGCACAGAAGAAAAAGGGAGTGGCATTTCCAGTGTTTTTATCTTGTCTATATTCGAGTATCCTATTAGCTATCCTATCAGAAGGAATGATAGCCCATTCCATAATTTCGGAATTGATAGCAGCAAGGATTAAAGGAACCATTTGTATAGAAAACCTAGCAGAATTTTTATTACCAAATAATCTACACATCATGGTAGCCACATAACAGTATGTGGGTAAGAGAGAATCTACTGAATACATACCGAATGATTCATTTTTGTGCTTTTCAGGATTTTTCCTCCATTCTTTGATAGGTTCAGATTGAACCTTATTATTTCCAGCAAACTCTTTGACAAATTCTTTGTTATAAACCTTCTGCGGATCAAGGAGATGATACATTGCCTTAATGTCTTCTTCTTTAAATGATCCAAAAGATGCTCCAGAAGCTAAAATAAACATTTTGTTCTTAATTTCTACACTATAGATGACGCATCGAACCACATCATAATAAGGAATGATGTTTTCTCTGGCTGCAACTCGATGTAGGAATGAATTCGCAAGTGTTCTTTCAGTAATATCAGAATCAAAATCTGAGTTATATTCATCCAGAACTGATACCTTTGCTATTGTGACTTTATGGTTTTCACTCTCAATCAGATTATAAACTCCTTCCCATGTCATTTTGCCTATCCCTTGACATGATGTGTCCGTAACTAGCTTCAGCTTTAATGGCCTTTTCTTCAAGACTGTAGGAATCTCAACAAACTTAGCGGCACCAGCAGCCTTCATTCTTCTTGTTCTCTTAGAAATTTCGATATCTGGTATTGCTTCTGTTAGAGTCAGTCTTCACATCCCTTCGTCAGAGATCATTTCTCTTATTTCATTTCATTGTTTAGGTGTCTCACTCCGCTCATTCATCTGCATTTCATTAGGGGCATGCCATTGTCTGACGGAAGGGTTTTGTTCTCTCATTTTCCCTCATGCTTGTACCTGCTGGGTTGGTCAAAGTTTCTCAAAATTCATCAAAGTTCAGTTCATGTCATTTATAGTCATAGATGGTTATTTTGGTCAAAAGAGTCTTTCAGTTTCTAGGTCTAGGGTTTTGATCTTCAGTAATGTTAAATAATGCCCGTAGGCCATGAGGATATTTTCAACAAGTGTCATTTCAGGATTTACATCGTCTAATATGCTCGAGGATGTTTCTTCTTCAAAACTCTGTTTTGAAGAAGAAATTGTCAAAATTGTTTTTGTAATAAATATGTATTTTTCTGCCATGAAGTTCTTCACATGCAGATTCTGGTCATCCTTTGCCAAGGTTCAATGCCAACATCCCTGCAAAAAATCAACCAATTCCATCATTCAAAGCTCAGAAAGTCAGTGAGGAAACAAAAGACAAAATTGTATTAAATGAAAAAGTGCCAAAGTCAAAAACATTACAAAATGGGTTTTGAAGAAGCGAAAATTAAAACCATGTCTATATGAGATATTTCTCAAATCCATTCATTCATTTGCATCAAGAGTTATTGGGAAAATCTAAGAGAGAAATTCGAGTTGGAGTTCAAAGAGCAAAACTGTGATTTTATGAAAGGGTCGACTGTGTGTTTAATTTGAGTGCAGCGCATTAGGATAGGACGCGGCGCATCCATAGAGCACGGCGCGTAGAGCCAAAACACACCGTGTATTTTCCTAAGGGCGTGGTGCACCCACTGAGCATGGCACATTGGGTTTGCGCGCGGCGCACATGGTCGATAGGCTTAAAAATAATCATCATTGCTCCAAATTCAAAACGATTTCAAACTTTTTTGCTCCAAGTAAGTGTGTGATGCTTGCCCCTGCTGTTAGATCTTATTTGATGATGTTTGGAGGGAATATTAAAGAGTTTAAATGGTGAAAATATAACCCTATACTCACATCAAAATTTTCTCTCTAGGGTTTGAAATTGGGTGTCAAATCTTGAACTTTGTTACCATAAACACTCTCATTCCATTTTCATTTGTGCTCTTATCACTGTTATCACCGCTATTACTGTCACACTATCATAACACTGTCCTGTATTCCTTATACCCTTTGTTCCCATGTTTTTGAATCCTGAAACCCTATCATTTTCCATCATCTCCCTCCCTTCCTATCATTGGTGAAATCCTAATTTCCAAAGCATTCAAGGGCTGTCTCTATTACCTAATCATACCCCTATCACTGTCACTTGTTCCTATATCACTTATAAAGGCTTCAAATTTCGAAATTTCTCAAACAGTGAGTGACTTTCCTTTTACTCCCAAATTCCCTTGACAGTCTATGGTATTCGTTGTGATATTTTCTTGCAGCCTCTCATTACATATGTGGCACATGTGGCACTAAAGCATACACCAAACTATTGTTTTCACCATACATATATCAGCACATATTTTTCAAGCATCATGTCAGAGACAAATTCATCATATGAGCAAGGATATGAGTAGGACAGTGATTCAACCGCAGAGCTAAATGTACCGAGGAGGTCTCATAAAAGTGGCAGGCACGTCAGGGAGGAGCCCACTTCTTTGGCTCAATTGCAGGCCTGCCCGCTTGCAATGACATGCTTTCAGCAACATTCATGTTTTCGGTATTGTGAGATGATATCTCAGATTCAACACCATTTGGAGTTAGTTCGCTTATTTGTCCTACATTTGCGTGATGTTCATGTAAACCTTGCTGGAGTGAACTTCACCTTGACACCAGAGACTATTTCTGAGGCTACCAGGATGCCGAACATTGGTGAGGAGTGGAATAAGAGACAGCAGCTAGATAGAGAATATTATGAACCTTACATCAGGCCTGGATATTTGAGGTAGTTGAGCAGAGTATTTCCATTCCGTTTTCTAAAGGATTCCTATGCGCCATTAATGAAGCTCATCATTAGATACTTCAGCTGTGAGGGTAGATTTTCACGCCTTTATGGATACCATATCAGACTTTTGATGCATTTCACGAGAGTGCGACTGATGAATATTCCATACTTCATGTGCCAAAACATAGAGAGGATGACTACCCTTGTGCAGAAGAAGACTCCAGAGGAGAAACATAACAACATCTATCATTATGCGCTCATTAAAATAATTGTAGTACATCAGCTTGGATTGCAGGGCATCGCATGGGAAGAATTCATCTCTCGTGACTTCTTTATAGCCTCTCAGCCTCCTCTAGAGATTTTTCACGATGCAGGTGAGCCTTCACATCAGTTTGAGGTTCCTGAGACAGAGCCTATCAGTGTTCCAGGGTGTGTTACGTATCAGAGAGGTACCAGAGCCTTATTTGCAACAGCACGAAGAGTACTATCTCCACCCAAGGTGGAAGGGGTCTCGTTACTTTCGACAGCAACGCGAGTACTATCTCCACATGGCGTGGAAGGGGTCTCGCCTTCTACATCAGCACAGGTACAGGACAGAGGCAAGAAGCCTATGCACGATGAGGGCCCCTCGGGAGGCCAAGATACTGATTTTATATTGATCGACGTTGATTCGAGCTCTCCCAGCTCAAAGATGAAAGAGATCATCCAGGAGAAAAAATCTGAGATCGACACACTAAACAAGAAATCGCAGAGAGCTCAGTGGGTTAAAAATTACTTGGAGCAGTGGAATAAACAACTTGAGGATCAGCAGACACTCATAGAGTTGCGGCAAATCCGTGAAGACCGTGAATTGGCCCGGAAGAGACCAGGTGACATGACACCATTTGAGCGTGAAACTTGCCATACGAGCGTCAACATTCATTTGGAGAAGCTCTTGGAAAAGGCCAAAAGGGACAAAGACATGATCAGACACATGAAGAATCACTATTGGGCCCGCACACACGTTTGTAGAGCAAAAATGAAGATCCTGAAAGCGAGGTTGAGAAAAGCACTGAAACGTCGGAAAAGGCCGGATCCACTCTGAATCTTGGCCGAAGCTTCCTTGGCTGAGCATGAGACATGATGGGAGAACTTCACTCCAAATTTCAACAAATTTGGAGAAGATTTTGTCATTTTTGAAAATTTTGGTTGCAAAACAGGTTTTTCTGCCCGACATGTCGCGCCACCCGGCGCGCGCTTACGTTTGAGAGATATTCTGGAGGAAAAATTTACATTTTTGGATTTTTTATGGTAAATTATGTATGTTCAGGAATTTTCGAAGCCTTTCATCGAGTTCTGGGCTTCCTAAAGGGCCAAAAACACCTTGAAAATGGCCTTTCTGCCACTTTTTGCACCAGCAGGAACCAGTCTAGGGAGATTGCAATTTTGGAGGGGAAAATGACATCCAAATTGAAACATTCCACTTGGTTTGGATAACAGACATCTAGGGATTTCCAACGAGCTATCATGAGCTCCATTTTGACTTCGGGAAGTGCCCCAAAAACAGGCTCAAAGTGTCGTGACGCATTGAGTTTTTGAGTGCGACGCATAGAGAAATTTTGCCTCATTTTCACTCTTCAGCTCAGAAATTCGCCCAGTTTTGAATAGTTTTACATTTTCATGTGATGATTGACCTAACATGATGTAATTTGATGACTATGATGTAAATTTTGCATTTTTTTACTTGTTCTAGAGGATTCATTCACTAAAAAGTGAAAATTAAGTGAATGGATCAGTTTCCTAACATATAGAGGCAAGTTGTTTGGTTGCCTAGATTTTAGTTCCATGTTTAGAATTGGTTGAAACAGCCCCTAGAAGGATTAGCTCGACCCCTAGAGGCATGGCAAGGGGTTAGAATGGTCTATATATTGTATTTTCTGAGACATTTTCAGGGTTGTATACTTGGGAAAAGTTTGGCACCTCATTGTATATTCTTTTCAAATTTTTGGCAAAGGAAAGACCAGAGTTTTGCAGCACTTGTTGGGATCCTTGTGGCTTCTGAATTTTGATGATGTTTTTCTCCATGTTATTTTAAGTTTCATTAATTTTATATGTATGCCATTTCCCTTCTCTTTGCTTTTGAATTAAACAAATGAGTAATTGAGGTAGAATTCATTAGTTTGCTAGTGCTCTACCTTAAACTTTTGTTTAGTTTTACATGTTTTCATCAGTTTGAAGAGGATCCTTGCACTCTCTTTCCCTCTTCAGCTCCTCAACAGTCTTTTCTATCCATTCATTGAATCTAAGACATCAAATTCATTGCCTACCCTACCCCGACTTGAACTCTGCAAGAATTTGGCCTCATCCCCAAGCCCAAATTTTTTTTTCCCTTTTTCCAACAAAAACCCCTAAAAAATCAAATCAAACCCTCCTATTTGTTTATCTAGCCTAAGATCAGTTGTTTTTTTAGTCATCTCAAACCCCTTTTAATATGTTCATTGAGATTGACCTGGAGAGAGCCCTCTCATGTCCTCGTAGGGCTAGCTACGAGGCTGAGCGTGGTTTGGTGTTGTCCTTTTTCTGCCTTTTTTCAGCCTAAGGTAGATTTGGGAACTAGCATAGTGGAAACCATACTGGGGAATAAAATGGTTTGCTTGTTGGTGTTATTTGTTTCATAAGTTACAGACGGAGCCTGAAGTCATGCCAGGTAGCTTTCGAAACGCTTTTTCTTTGCATTAGCGAAAGTAGATAAACGCTGCTTTAGTCAATCTCTGGTTTAGCTTGTGAACGTGAGATTTGACTTGTGAATCACCCTAGTATATTACATCATTCTGGACTTCTGGGTGATTGAGTCTAGAATTTGATAGGCTGAATAGATCAGTTTTGTCCTTTGATTTTAGAATAGATCAACACACTGGCTTCCAGAAGACATACTAGATCAAATCCCGATCCTGATCCGCCTCTAGTGTATGAGAATCCCAATCTGATTTCAAGAATCCTCCGTCGAGAAATTCCCATGATCCCTTTGTTTAAATCTCATTCATGCCCGACTCTATTTGAATTCCTTGAAGATATTGAGTTTGATGATCAATTCGAGTTGTCGTTGTTTGAAACTAAATTTGAAAGTGCTACTGGTTCTACCGTCATAAATCCCGATTTTAGCAAGTACCTTGAGGTTGAACAAGCTAATAGATCCATTGATACTTACATACTAAACATTCAAAACTTTATTGTGGCAAAGAATATTCTTGAGTTTATCGAGTCCGCTTCTGAAACTCTTGGTATGTTAGCAGTTACTTCTGATTCACAAGTTCACGCTGATCCTTCGTTTATTCCTACCATTCCCGTGCAACCATCGATATCTGATCAGCAATCAGCAGTAGTTCCTCCTCCATCTCCACCACATACACCTCGTACACCTACTGCTCCTACTCCACCCGTTTCTCCAAGACAGATCATAAATCCACCAAGAGTAATGGCTGCTAGATTCACACCTCTCATCTTGCCCCAGAACTTGGATCCCATGCCCACTGATTATCAGAGTAAAATTCCTTTGTTTGATGGTACTCCTCAAAGTGTGCCCGCTTAGCAGCATATTGATAGAATGACATAATTTTTTGACCTCCATGAAATTGATGAAGAGAATATGTCCATGAGATTGTTTGTGCAAACTTTTGGAGGTGAGGTATGCAAGTGGTTCAGAGCTTTGCAGCCCAAAAGTATTAATACATTAGAAGACCTTCAGAGACAGTTTCTAGATCGGTGGGAGATGAAGAAAGATCCACTTCAAATCACTTCTGAGTACACCAATATCAAGTGCAATCCTGGTGAGTCCGTCCAAGATTATATTATCAGATTTAATGCGGTTTATAATGCAATCCCTGATGACTTGAGGCCTTCTAAGAAATTAGCTTTGCTTAAGTTCCCAGATGGTTTTGATCCAGTGATGGCCTATTCATTACGAGATAGAGATCCGCCCACTTTAGAGGACATGCAGAAGATTGCCATGAGTTTTGAGGCAAATTTTAATGACAAGAGAGCTAGGTTGAAAGCAGAGAAGAAAGTTGTGATAAAGGAAGAAGCTTCTACATCTATAGATTAGATACTTCGCAAGGTGGAAAAAATGTTTGAAAGGTTCACTCTTAATAAGCCTGAACCGCAGATTCAAAATCCCAACTTCTGTGGTCATTAGCAGCCCCAATTCAGGATTAAGCGATGAGAACAGTGAGCACAAGAACCAACAGTCCAGCAGCAAGTAAAGACACCTCTTCAGCAGAATTTTGTTGGTCAAGATTCAGATGATGAAGATGATGTAGTAAGGGAGGAAAATAATTTCTTTACTCCTGATGATTTGCCCATTTATATCACTGAAGATGAGGAATATGCAGAAATTTCAGCGGTACAAAGAGATGAGGATTTTATCTTGGCTAATGATGAAACCCTTGAGGAAGAGTCGTATGAGTATCAAAGAGGATATATGAATGCATTGTCAGCCTAGCAGAAGCAATATTCTCTTAGAAATAGAGATGTACCAGTCAATCCAATTCAGAAGAGAAAGGAAGTTTCAGCACCTAAAAATGATTCACCTATTGCACAAAAGAAAGAAACAGAGATCGTTGATCCCGTTGTCACCAAGTCATCATCAGCAGAAAAATCAAATCAGCCAATCACATCAAGGGAGAAGGCTGAAAAGAAAGATGTTCTAGCCAAAGAGATCTAAAAGACTTCAGCCTTTAGTTTGGAGAATGAGATTTCAAAATTAAAGGTATCCATTCCCTTGACTGAACTAATGAGGAACAGCAGTTATAAAGGTCAAGTTTCTAGAATTTTGAATTTCGATCCCATGTCTGATATGGTGAATATTGAAGATGATCAACCAGAACTGATATTTGGACCAACTTTAGATGGTGAGTCTCCGAACAGCGAAGTGCCTCCTTTTTATATCAGTCTTCGATTGCATGAGTTCATATTGCATAATGCCATGTTCGATTCTGGTGCTTCCCATAACCTTATGCCGAAAGCAATCATGGAGAATTTGAGCTTAGACATTACCAGGAAGTACCATGATATTTATTCATTTGATTCTAGCAGAGTGAGATGTATTGGGCTCATTAATTACTTGGTTGTAAGTTTGGATCAGATTCCTACAAAGAATGTTTTGATGGACGTTGTTGTAGCAGACATTCCTCCGAGATTTGGTATGTTACTTTCCAGATCTTGGGGAGAAAAATTGAAAGGGACATTACAATTATATTTCTCCTATGCGACGATTCCCGTGTTTGGCCAAATGAGAAAGTTTTACCGGGAAAAAAAAATGAATTATATGATTACAACCAAGGAGAAACCTATTAATCATCCGATTAATTATGTACATACATATTTAGAGTCTTTTTTTTTGTTTTCCGATAGTTTCAATGATGTAGATAGTCAGTTAGTTCAAGCAGAAGATATTCCAAAGATTACCGATAATTTCAGAGAAGTTTTGCAGAAAGAAAGGCAACAACTGGAAAGCACAGTTGAGCAATCAGCTAAAGATAGTGGACAGCAAGAAGAAAAAACAGAGCTAGCACAATTTCAACGCTTAGAGGATGATGAAGATGGTCTATGGACCATGGATTTCGATTGTACAGTCATAAATGATGGTGCTGGAATTGGTATTTGGGTACGCAGTCCTTTTTCCGCTCCTAACAAGGTACCAAGCAATGTACGGGTATGTTCTTACAAATTAGCATTTGATTGTTGAAACAATGAGGCTGAGTATGAAGCTCTGATTGCTGGCCTAAATATTCTCAAAAAGATGAATGCTAAGAGAATTGCAGTCTATGGCGACTACGAATTGGTGATTAAGCAAGTAAAGGGTGAATATCAAACGAAACATCCCCGGATGCGGGCTTACCGGAACGCTGTCCTTGATATTTTGAACCAGTTTTCAGATTATACCTTGACTTGTATTCCTCACATTCAAAATGGAATTGCAAATGCACTTGCTAAGGCAGCAAGTAACTTGAAGATCCCAATGAATTCAAGTAATAAGTTCAAAACCCATGTGAAGCACCGTCCTACCGTCCTGGATAATCAAAGAAGTTGGCAAGTTTTCCAAGATGATGATGAGATTAATGATTTTCTGCAAAGTAAAGGTAAGTTCAAAGATACCTCAATCGATGTAGAATATGATAATGGTGATGACGTTCAAGTAAATCAAATGGAAGTGTTACAGCTAAAAGATAACATTATTCCTAAAGGTTTGATACCTTTAGAAGAGCTCTTCGATCAGGATGATGTGGCCAAGAAACCAACTTTACGACCGACTGAAAAAGGAGTTGAGGATGTAAATATTGGGATAGCTGAAGACCCCAAGATGGTAAATTTATCCAAATCATTGCCACTGGAGGCAAAGGCTAAATATGTGAGTTTGTTGTCTTCATTTACTGATGCTTTCTCTTGGGATTACTCAGATTTAAAAACGTATGACACCAATATAATTCAGAATACTATCCCAATTAAGCCTAATCAGAAGCCTTTCCGACAAAAGCTAAGAAGAATCAATCCAAAGTTGCTGCCATCGATTGAGAAGGAGGTAAACAGGTTGTACAAACTAGGAATCATTGTTCCCATCAGATTTTCTGATTGGATTTCCAATTTAGTGCCAATGCATAAAAAGACAGGTGAGATTCGGTTGTGTATTGATTTCTGAAATCTGAACAAGGTGTCATTGAAGGACAATTATCCATTGCCTAAGATGGATCATATATTGCAGCGAGTAGTGGGTGCATCTCGCATGTCACTACTCGATGGTTATTCTAGATATAACCAAATTTTGGTTCATGAGGACGACCGCGACAAAACAGCGTTCACCACTCCGTGGGGGACATTCCACTATGCCAAGATTCCATTTGGTTTGAAGAATGCTGGTGCAACTTTCCAGCGGGTGATGGACATGGCTTTTGCGAATGAAAAAGATGTTTTCCTTGTTATATACCTTGATGATTTGACAGTTTTTTCCAATTCAGATGAAGAGCATATGTATCACTTGAAAGTTGTTTTTCAAAAGTGCAGAAAATATGGTGTCTCGCTTAATCCTAAAAAGAGCTTGTTTGTCATGGATGAAGGCAAATTACTTGGTCACATTATTTCCAAAGATGGCATTCGTATTGATCCAGCATGTGTTGAAGCAATTCAGCAAATTGACCCTCCCAGGAACAAGAAGGAGATTCAATCTTTTAATGGTAAGATGAACATTTTACGCCGTTTTGTCCCTAACCTTGTTGAACATTTAAGAGAAATAAAAAATATGCTGAAAAAGGACAGCCAAGTGAAGTGGACTAAAGAGGCGGTAAAGTCCTTTAATTTGGTGAAGTTGGCATTATCTTCAGCTCCAGTGTTAATCAGCCTAGATTACACCCAAGATTTTATTTTGTTTTCCTTTGCTCCAGAGCATACCATGGCAGCTGTGTTAATGAAGAAAAGAGATGGACATGAGAAGCCCATAGCATTTTTCAGTCGAACTATTAGAGATGCATCCTTGAAGTAAAACATCATTGAGAAACAAGCTCTGGCACTAGTAAAGGCATTGAAGGATTTCCAGGTATACATTTTGCATTCCCATATTTTGGCTTATGTTCCTAATGCTACCGTGAAAGATGTTTTAGTACAGACTGATCCGGAAGGAAGACGTGGAAAGTGGATTGCAACTTTGCTGGAATATGATGTGGAAATAAAGCCCACGAAGCTTATCAAGGAACAGGGGCTGGCAAAGCTGATGGCTTAATCGAATTTGCATGCATTAGACATAAATCTGATTGTTGCTATGTCTGATGAGGATGAGAAAAATTCGCAACTTCAGGTATCGGAAATGTTTGTTGCTTCCCCATGGTATTCAGATATCGTGTATGTTCTTCAAGATTTGTCATCACTGTCCGGCATGACTAGAAACAAAGGTATAACTTTGAAACTGAATGCTGCAAAATTTTGTATTTTGAATTCTGCACTTTATTGTAAAGATCCAGGTGGTGTGTTATTGAATTTTTTGGTGGAGGAAGAAGCGAAGAAGGTAATGGAGGATTTCCACAAAGGAGACTGCGGGGGTCATCATTTTTGGAAAACAACAGCCAATAAGATTTTGAGAGCAGGGTACTATTGGCCGACATTGTTTGCTGATGTGTATAGAATAGTCACAGGCTGCCATGAGTGCCAGATTTTCGAAGGAAGACAGAAATTACAGCCATTTCCACTCAAGCCTATTAAGGTAAGCGCCCCTTTTCAGCAGTGAGGTTTGGATTTCATTGGGGAAATCCATCCTCCTTCCTCAGGACAGCATAGATGGATTCTAACAGCCACTGATTACTTTATGAAATGGATCGAAGCAGTTCCTACAAGGCAAGCCACCGACTCGGTAATTATTTCTTTCCTTGAGAACAAAATTTTGTCTCGTTTTGGTTGCCCGAGTAAATTGATCACTGATAATGCAGCGGATTTTAAATAAAAAAAGATGATTTAGTTTTGTGCTAACTATAAAATTATTTTGGGACATTCAACCACCTATCATTCACAAGGGAATGGTTTGGCGAAATCTTCCAATAAGTCTCTAGTCAATATCATTAAAAAGTTGTTGGATATAAATAAGAAGAGTTGGCATAAGAAGCTGGTAAATGAGCTATGGGCTGATCAGGTAAGTTGAAAGAAGTTCATTGGTATGTCCCCCTTCGAGTTAGTTTATGGAGTAGATACAGTCTTTCCTACTTCACTTGTTGCTCCGGTAGTCAAGCTTCTTCAGGAAGCTGGTAGTGAAGAAATCCATATGCAGAGAAGGATAAATTAGATGATTCATTTGCAGCAAACGAGAGAAGAGGTCTTCCAAAACACATTCAAGTTGCAGGAGAGAATAAAAAAGATCTATGACAGGAAAGCGAAGGCGGATAAATTCCAGTTGGAGGAAGTGGTACTGAAGTGGGATGCTAGGAATGAGGACAAAGGTAAACACGGTAAGTTTGAAAATCTCTGGAAAGGTATATTCAATATTGCAGCATATCGAGGTCAAAATGCCTTTCTTTTGAAGGATATGAACGGTGAATACTGTCCAGGAGGGCCGATCAATGGTCGGCTGCTCAAGCGGTACCATTTCTAAGATGTTTTCTGCTGATCACATTGTCATTGTACATATCATGTAATTCAATTTCATTGTAAGTGTGCACTGCAGTCTTTTCTTTAGTCTGGGGCCCGAAGTGAAGGCTATAATTCTGAAGAAGGATTTTAGTTTTCGTTTGAGTCTGTTTAGTCAGTTTGGTTCAGTCATTTCTGTTTTAAAAGTTGAGTTAGTTTGAATCAAAGTTTCAGTCAAATAAATTCAGTCAACAGTCTTGAAGTTGTTTAGTCAAAATAATGGACTCCATAGCCCAATGGACGAAGGCACTGGTCTGCTTTCCCAAAGATTTGTCATTCTTGGCACCTCCAAGGAGATACCATTCCCATTGGAGCCAATGTTAGAGTCGGTCCTTACATCCCTCCGTCAGAGATCATTTCTCTTATTGCATTTCATTGTTTAAGTGTCTCATTCTGCTCATTCATCTGCATTTCATCAGGGGAATGTCATTGTCTGATGGAAGGGTTTTGTTCTCTCATTTTCCCTCATTCCTGTACCTGCTGGATTGGTCAAATTTTCTCAAAATTCATCAAAGTTCAGTTCATGTCATTTATAGTCATAGATGGTTATTTTGGTCAAAAGAGTCTTTCAGTTTCTAGGTCTAGGGTTTTGATCTTTAGTAATGTTAAATAATGCCCGCAGGCCATGAGGATGTTTTCAACAAGTGTCATTTCAGGATTTACATCATCAAATATGCTTGAGGATGTTTCTTCTTCAAAAATCTGTTTTGAAGAACAAATTGTCAAAAAAAAAATTGTAATAAATATGTATTTTTCTGCCATGAAGTTCTTCACATGCAAATTCTGGTCATCCTTTGCCAAGGTTCAATGCCAACATCCCTACAAAAAATCAACCAATTTCATCATTCAAAGCTCAGAAAGTCAGTGAGGAAAAAAAAGACAAAGTTGTATTAAATGAAAAAGTGCCAAAGTCAAAAACATTACAAAATGGGTTTTGAAGAAGCAAAAATTAAAACCATGTCTATATGAGATATTTCTCAAATCCATTCATTCATTTACATCAAGAGTTATTGGGAAAATCTAAGAGAGAAAGTCGAGTTGGAGTTCAAAGAGCAAAACTGTGATTTTATGAAAGGGCCGACTGTGTGTTTAATTTGAGCGCGGCGCATTGGGATAGGTCGCGGCGCAACCACAGAGCGCGGCGCGTAGAGCCAAATCACACCATGTATTTTCCTAAGGGCGCGGCGCACCCACTGAGCACGGCGCATTGGGTTTGCACGCGGCGCACAGGGTCGATAGGCTTAAAAATCATCATCATTGCTCCAAATTCAAAACGATTTCAAACTTTTTTGCTCCAAGTAAGTGTGTGATGCTTGCCCCTGCTGTTAGATCTTATTTGATGATGTTTGGAGGGAAGATTCAAGAGTTTAAATGGGAAAATATAACCCTATATTCACATCAAAATTTTCTCTCTAAGGTTTAAAATTGGGTGTCAAAACTTGAACTTTGTTACCATAAACACTCTCATTCCATTTTCATTTGTACTCTTATCACTGTTATCACCGTTATTACCATCACACTATCATACCACTGTCCCATATTCCTTATACCCTTTGTTCCCATGTTTTTGAATCCTCAAACCCCATCATTTTCCATCATCTCCCTCCCTTCCTATCATTGGTGAAATCCTAATTTCTGAAACATTCAAGGGCTGTCTCTATTACCTAATCATACCCCTATCACTGTCACTTATTCCTATATCAATTATAAAGGCTCCAAATTTCGAAATTTCTCAAAAAATGAGTGACTGTCCCTTTACTCCCAAATTCCCTTGACAGTCTATGGTATTCATTGTGATATTTCCTTGCAGCCTCTCATTACATATGTGGCACATGTGGCATTAAAGCATACACCAAACTATTGTTTTCACCATACATATATCAGCACATATTTGTCAAGCAGCATGTCAGAGACAAATTCATCATATGAGCAGGGATATGAGCAAGATAGTGATTCAACAGCAGAGCTAAATGTATCGAGGAGGTCTCATAAAAGTGGCAGGCACGTCAGGGAGGAGCCCACTTCTTTGGCTCAATTGCAGGCCTACCCGCTTGCAATGACACACTTTCAGCAACATTCATGTTTTCGGTATTGTGAGCTGATATCTCAGACTCAACACCATTAGGAGTTAGTTCGCTTATTTGTCCTACATTTGCGTGATAGTCATGTAAACCTTGCTGGAGTGAACTTCAGCTTGACACCAGAGACTATTTCTGAGGCGACCCGGATACCAAACATTGGTGAGGAGTGGAATAAGAGACAACAGCTGGATAGAGCATATTATGAACCTTACATTAGGCCTGGATATTTGAGTTAGTTGAGCAGAGTATTTCCATTTCGTTTTCTAAAGGAGTCCTATGCGCCATTAATGAAGCTCATCATTAGATACTTCAACTGTGAGGGTTGATTCTCCTGCCTTTATGCATACCATATCAGACTTTTGATGCATTTCACGAGAGTGCGAATGATGAATATTCCATACTTCATGTGCCAAAATGTAGAGAGGATGACTACCCTTGTGCAGAAGAAGACTCCAGAGCAGCAACATAACAACATATATCATTATGCGCTCATTAAAATCATTGTAGTACATCAACTTGGATTGCAGGGCATCGCATGGGAAGAGTTCATCTCTCGTGACTTCTTTACAGCCTCTCAGCCTCCGCCAGAGATTTTTCACGATGCAGGTGAGCCTTCGCATCATTTTTAGGTTCTTGAGACAAAGCCTATCAGTGTTCCAGGGTGTGTTACCTATCAGAGAGGTACCAGAGCCTTATTTGCAGCAGCACGACGAGTACTATCTCCACCCAGGGTGGAAGGGGTCTCATTACTTTCGACAGCAACGCGAGTACTATATCCACATGGCATGGAAGGGGTATCTCCTTCTACATCATCATAGGTACAGGACAGAGGCAAGAATCCTATGCACGATGAGTGCCCCTCGTTAGGCCAAGATACTGATTTTATATCGATCGATGTTGATTCGAGCTCTCCCAACTCAAAGCTGAAAGAGATCATCCAGGAGAAAAAAGCTGAGATCGACACACTGAATGAGAAATTGTAGAGAGATCAGTGGGTTATAAATTACTTGTAGCAGTGGAATAAACAACAGGAGGATCAGCAGACACTCATAAAGTTGCAGCAAATCCGTGAAGACCGTGAATTGGCCGGGAAGAGACCAGGTGACATGACACCATTTGAGCATGAAAATTGCCTTACGAGCATCAAAATTAATCTGTAGAAGCTCTTGGAAAAGGAAAATAGGGAGAAATACATGCTCTGACACATGAAGAATCACTATTGGGCTCACACACACGTTTGCAGAGAAAAAATGAAGATCCTGAAAGCGAGGTTGAGAAAAGCACTAAAACATCGGAAAAAGCCGGATCCACTCCGAATATTGGTCGAAGCTTCCTTAGCTGAGCATGAGACATGATGGGAGACCTTCACTCCAAATTTCAGCAAATTTGGAGAAGATTTTGTCATTTTTGAAAATTTTGGTTGCAAAACAGGTTTTTCCGCCCGACGCGTCGCGCCACCCGATGCGCGCTTACGTTTGAGAGATCTTCTGGAGGAAAAATTTACATTTTTGGATTTTTTATGGTAAATTATGTATGTTCAAGAATGGCCGAAGCATTTCATCAAGTTCTGGGCTGCGTAAAGGGCCAAAAACACCTTGAAAATGGCCTTTCTGCCACTTTTTGCACCAGCAGGAACCAGTCTTGGGAGATTGTAGTTTTGGAGGGGAAAATGACATCCAAATTCAAAAATTACACGTGGGTTGGATATCAGACATCTAGGGCTTTCCAACGAGCTATCATGAGCTCAATTTGGACTTTGAGAAGTGCTCCAAAAACAGGCTCAAAGTGGTGCGACGCATTGAGTTTTTGGGCACGGCGCATAGAGAAATTTTGCCTCATTTTCACTCTTCAGCTCAGAAATTCGCCCAGTTTTGAATATTTTTACTTTTTCATGTGATGATTGACCTACCATGATGTAATTTGATGACTATGATTTTTATTTGGCATGTTTTTACTTGTTCTAGAGGATTCGTTCACTAAAAAGTGAAAATTAAGTGAATCGATCAATTTCCTAGCATATAGAGGCAAGTTGTTTGCTTGCTTATATTTTAGTTCCATGTTTAGAATTGGTTGAAACAGCCCCTAGAAGGATGACCTCGACCCCTAGAGGCATGGGAAGGGGTTCAGATGGTCTATATATTGTATTTTCTGAGACATTTTCAGGGTTGGATACTTGGGAAAAGTTTGGCACCTCATTGTATATTCTTTTCAGATTTTTGGCAAAGGAAAGACCAGATTTTTGCAGCACTTGTTGGGATCCTTGTGGCTTCTGAGTTTTGATGATTTTTTTCTCCATGTTATTTTAAGTTTCATTAATTTTATATGTATTCCATTTCCCTTCTCTTTGCTTTTTAATTAAACAAATGAGTAATTGAGGTTGAATTCATTAGTTTGCTAGTGCTCTGCCTTAAACTTTTGTTTAGTTTTACATGTTTTCATCAGTTTGAAGAGGATCCTTGCACTCTCTTTCCCTCTTCAACTCCTCAACAGTATTTTCTATCCATTCATTGAATCTAAGACATCAAATTCATTGCCTACCCTGCCCCAACTTGGACTCTGCAAGAATTTGGCCTCATCCCCAAGCCCAAAATTGTTTTTCCCTTTTTCCAACAAAAACCCCTAAAAAATCAAATCAAACCCTCTTATTTGTTTATCTAGCCTAAGATCAGTTGTTGTTTTAGTCATCTCAAATCCCTTGGAATATTTTCATTGAGATTGACCCGGAGATAGCCCTCTCCTGTCCTCGTAGGGCTAGCTACGAGGCTGAGTGTGGTTTGGTGTTGTCCTTTTTCTACCTTTTTTCAGCCTAAGGTAGACTTGGGAACTAACAGCTTCCCTCAGTCTTTGAATGAAAGGATTTAGTGTTCTTTGATTCTGCAAGGCAATAAGCTATTAGTCATGATAAACAAGCGAGTGAAAAGAACAATTATGAACTCACGATTTATTATTTATTGATTCTGTATAACACTTAAATGTTTTCTTTGGGTCACACTCACGTATTAAAAACAGAATCATAAACCAATATTCATTATTCAATGTCGAACATACCATTGGAGATTTGTCACTTGTGAAATAATATAAATTTACCTATTTTTGAATCCTTCCGATGTGACAAGTGTATAAATATTAATCGCATCAGACATATTCAAATGGTACATAAATATCAAAATAAAAATTTCTCCGATTTCCAATTGTGATTATAGTATATCACATCGGGGAATTTGATCACAAAGAATTTATAAAAAAGTGCTCCAATTATGCGATTGTGATTGATCACATCGCATAAAAAATATGTAAAAACAATGTATAACATACATCCTTTGCGATTGGCGATTTGCGATTTAACTAATCGCATCGGAGATTTTGAGCTTCTGTGTAAAACTTTTCTTTAAATATTTCTCTGATTTCTGATTGCGATTACTGTTCATGGGAATTTTTATAATTGACTTGTTTTATATGATAAAGCCTTTTATATTTGATCAGATCAGAAGTTTTGAATGTTGTATTTTGTTTGTCCATGCTTGGTAATAAATATATGCAATGAGTTTTTCAAACAATGAATCTTTATTTCTAAGTCTTTTATTCCTATATTAAAAGTAAAAAAGGGACCCTATTTCTAAATGAATTTTATTCTAAAATTTTGAAAAAGGGAGGGTTGTTGTACAGTACAATAGACTGGTACATAATATGCCATTTACTACTATCTCCTTATCTTTGCTCTAGTTTTTTTCTCCTGTCCTCTAACTCTTGCATCTTCACATTATGTATTTCATCAAGCTTTTTTTCTTCCGTAGTTACCTCTTCTTGCATGAAATCTTGGCTTTCTAGAATTCTTTCGAGAACTCTAATATCTTTGTTCCATGGATTAAATAATTCCATAGATTCTTCTTCTTCCTTCTTTACTTGACTACTCTCTTGTATCAACTTTCCTCCATCATCTACAACAAAACTTGTAGCCATAAAGTAATCATTAAAATCAAAATCATAAGACCTTTGTATCTCTTCTTCCTCTAGAAACATTTCAATTTTCTCCTCTGAAATGTTTTCCTCTCTCAGCACCTCAATATGCTAATTCAATCTTCCCAAATAATTCTCGAGACTGTCAGCTGGTCTCTTATCCTCATTATCTGTTCTAAAGGTGTCTCTCTATCCTGGTTCATAATTATGAATTCATTCTTCTGTAATCATATTTTTATACTCTGATTTCTCTATAAAATACTCCATCAAGGCAATTTCTCTTTGGCATTCCTTAAGTAATTCATCATCACTTACAATCCCTGCATTTATACACAAATTATCAATTTTCAAATTACAAGGCTCAACAGTATCAACCGTTGCTTCACATATTGGCTCTTCAGGCTGAATCTCATCTCCTTCTTCCACAAGAAATTGTTCCTGTGTTGTAACAGTTTCAGATATCAAAGCATTAATAATTTATTTCTGCTGCAATAAATCACTGCGTTTCTTATTCAAGAGACATTCTTCATCATTACTTCCTACCTCAGAGTATTTATCTTCTTCCATACTTTTGACAACTTCAAAATATTGTTCATCATCTTATGCACATCTTACAAAAACACAAAATCTATGAGTTTTAAAAACAAAAGGCTCCATAGCCTTATCTGCTTTCCTTGTCAACATATCTTCGAATTGTTATGAACCATTCCAATAGTTTATGAGATCTTCTTCACCACGAATTTCACCCTATTCTGGTATACAAATGGAAACTTCCATTTCTGACTCTGCTTCTCTGAGTTTTTCTATCAACTGTTTCACTTGTTTTTGTTGTAGCTTTCTCAGTAATTTAGACCACTTCACTGTCTTTTTCCTCAAGACCCAACCTTGTCTTCGGTCTTCTTCTATCATCATATTTAATTTATTAAATTGTTCTCTTATCTCAACAATCTCTTTGTCACACTCCTCTTGACTCATCTGTTTCCTTCATATTTCTTTAACACCCTTCTTCTTCATCTTGTATTTTTCTTCTGAACCTTGTACATGACTTCCCATAGTCATCTTCTCTTATGTGTGAGTTTTTCACCCGCAACCAATCAAACTCCTACTAAGTTAATCTTCTCACGAAGCTTCTCCTCTGCCTGGTCTTTAAGTTCTCTCCTTCTCAGAACTTGTACTGAGCAATCTTTCTCTCTTCTCTAGTTGCTGCACTCACTTCATTTAAAGACACCACTATCCCTATCTATTCCAATCCTTAGCTGGAATAAGGTCCTGCTAAAACTTCTAAGAACTTTCAAAATTTCTTCCTACAGTCTCATTGTTGCAATCTTGTGCCAACTTTCCACTCCTTTAATCTATTGTGGTCTTGCTCATAACCCCTACTATGACTATCAGTAGCCATCTTCTTCTTTCCATCTCTATGAGTTCATCACTCACTCCCTCACTATGAGTTTAAGCCTCTGCAATAGCAACTCCTTCCTTTTGCCACTTACCTCACCAAGTTTTTCTCTGGACTTGGACTTTTACAAACACTATTCCCTTCAATGGAACTTTATTTTGAGAATTTATCTCTGCTCCTTCTAGGATTTAACTCATCTGCACCTTTTAAGAACACAATTTTTCTTTTTATCCAAACTCTATTGGAATTATTCAAGGTTTTGCTCCACACTTTGCTTTCACTCAGAAACTCTTACCAGCTTCCTTCATTATTTCTCTTAAGGCTGTGATCTTATTTTCTTGAGATTCTCTTCAACTGTCTGGAACCTGAATTCTACAAACATACTTCAAACTATATTAAAATAACACATAACACCTCACCTTCAAGATCTTTGTGTGATCTTGTTTCACCACTCATTTGAAATTCAATGGATTGTTCTCTATTTCCTTGCTTCTGCAAATTCTTCCAATATTCTGCTACACTTCAACTCTTTGTATTTGCTGCTTATCAAATTCAAAATCTGATCACCTCTTACTTCATCGATCACACATGCATTCTGTACAGTTCTAATTTAATTAAAAAACCTGAACCTTCAAAAGAGCTTTTGTAGCTCTGATACCAAATAATGCAGCCATAGTCGCATATACCCACATTGTGCATATAAAATGCATGTCTTAACATTAGTCCTAAGATAGCACACCCTCCTTGTGCTAAAACCCATTAAGCGGAACTTTGTCTCCTTTAACAAACTTATGGTTATAAACCCATATACTTATATGCTTAATTAGAACATTTAACTATGCTTCCGACTTTGGTTTAAACAATATGCCAACATATATATAATCCCCTCTTAAATGAAATACTTACCTAGGTTTGTAACTTTAGTTACAAACCCAAATGAAAACACAATATTATATCTGGGCCCACTGTTATCAACCAGCGCACCACTTCCCAACGATTTATATGCGTCTGTTGATCTGATGACTATTGCAGTTCACAACCAATATGTGCATAAATCCAACGATTTCACATCTCATCATGTGTGATATTTAATGTTTTCATATCATGTGAAATAGGTGGTTTTAATGTGCTACGTGTCACTGTTCTAACACTATCTCACTCTTAAATTAATTACCACACACCCCTTTCAATCTGTGCGAATAATGTTAATGTGGAATTATGTATTACGGATAAAACATTCTTCCCTAAACAAGTGCTAGTATAGAAGAACAGGTCAAATACTTTACGAATATCTTTCCTAATTATGAACAGACACACAAAATGAAATAGGAACCTACTTGGAGTCCAAGCGCTTCCAAAATATCTTTTTGTCGCTTTTGCTATAGCCTCAAATTCCAGCGGGCTGTGCAAAATATTTCCTGCAAGAATGAACATTAAACAGCAAGAGATAGCAATAATACAGATGTGTATTCAAGTTAGTTAGCTAAACCAATAAAGAATAAACCATATACATCAAATAAGAACTGATAATATGGATAATCAAAGCTTATACAAATGCATATAGGGAAATATAAGCAGTAATATTTACTAATGATAGAAGGGGAGGTTACAACCCAATGATTGATTTCGTGTCAGTATCTCGAGCAACATCCCAACCTCATCACAATTCTAATATCTCCAGCAATATGTCACTCAAATCAACTCCTCAATTGAAATTCCACTAGCATTTCTCTACTCAAATTCTTCGCTATCAAACACTAAGATCTGTGCTCAATTTATAGAGGTGTTGAAGGTAGTTTTACAATCAATTACTTTACAATAATAGGAAAGACATGTTCCCATTATTGTAGATGTCAAATGGACACATGGATTCGAAGTTTGACACATGTGAACTCTTTTAGAAGGCAGTAGCCAAGTGGAGATTCCGGAACAATGAGAATTTCGCTCCCAATGTGACCAACACACCTGTGAATGTCGTGAAGTGCTTTGAAGAGCAGCCCTGCATGGGGCTACATTCATATGAAACGCACTTAGTCCCTTTAGAGGCAGTGTTGATGAGCTCTCACATGATATAATATAAACTTCAAATCTTGGAAACCTTTGCAGATGAAATTCTTTGAATGATTTGTCTTATTCTTTGTCTTAGGGCATGTAGCAATTGAAATGATAGGGAATGATAGGCCCTTAATAATTGGTCCTGGATATGATGTCCTGTTAACCAGGTCTTTGTCAATGGTGCCCAAATTGACCTATAACAATTGATTCCCCCCTTAAATAATGAAGTCGGAATAATAATAACAATATTTTGATTGAGATGCTTTACACTGTGATGGGCTGGAGATGAAGCGGAGTGGCAACCTGCATCAATATTACAATACATTACATTATGATATTTCCTCTTTGATCATAATTACTGAGGGTAGGAATTCCTATGTTCAACACATAAAAAATCTAATAACATGTACATAATTTAGAAATTTGTCTTCATTGGAATGTTGCCTAATGCAGACATGCCCATAGATATAGGCCCATGTTTGGATGAAAATCTGTATGTAATGTCACCGTATAGATGATGTGTACAACAATCCTAAATTAGCAGCCTGGATGGATAAAACTAGATCTGGGGTCTTCTTATCTCATTCACTTGATCATTCGGGTACAAGTCTAGCCATGTGAATATATGGTTTGTAGTCGAACATGGAAAGACATCGTTTGATTACCAGCCAATAATGTGAGCTGTTAACAAATACGAGAGAAACACCATTAATGTCAATGGCCCTCAAGGTATTGCAATACATTTTGTAAGGCGTGAATACATGATTTGATGTCGAACAACAAACAAAATCTTTCAGTCAAAAGTGTGGACGCGAGGATCTTGTCGATGTTGTAACAAGCCTCATGGTACTAGAATCTAATGTTTCTAAGTGAACTTCCTAGATAATGATTTTTCATCGACAGGAAGCCACCTTATTGCAAAACTGGAGTTACTGATTTCAGAGACAAAGGTATGACTTGATATAGCAATTTTCAGGGATGACAATCATGAGAATGAAGATTTATCAGTATTGCAGAAGGATGGGTATTCACTGGATGACTTCTCTTGAACATATTGGTGACCCTGAGATGAGTTGGCAGCATTGACCCAAAACCAAATTGAAGGTGTGATGAACCATAGGTATGAATGAACCATCAAGAATATTACCCAACCCAAACAGTCATGGTGATGCAGTGAAGTGTCATGTTCAAAAGCAACTTGCTACCATAAAGAATTCTGCTCACTTTCCCAAATTTTCCCCGATCATTTGTCAACCAGTACCTCTTTATTTTTTAATAAGCATGAGGAGGATAAAATTTGCTTGATCTATAATTCAACCCTTCGGGTGAATAAAGTATCGCTATTTAATAATTTAACAAGTCTAGCGATGAATGAAACTCGATTCTTGCCATGATTGACAAGCCCGTCGCTATTTTATGTTTTAACGAGATTAACGACAGTGATAGCCTGGTCCTTTTTCATATTTAGAGATTTTTAAAAAGAGGATGAAATAAAACTCCATAAGTAATTTTTCGTAAAATTTTCACTCAGATCCAAAAAAGTGTAAAATAATATCTGAGAGAACCTCTTTGGTCATGTTTAAACAAGGTATTCCTTTTTCGTAAATAATCTATCTCAGTCCGGAAAAGTGTTAAACTTATAGTGAGTATATATCAATTCATTTACTTTTACGAGCTCGAAAAGACAAGTGCTCGAAAAAAATTTCACGTTATTGGAATTTGAAAAGATCTGAAAGAAGACTCCAGGGGTTCCTTTTTCACTGTTATAGAAGCTCAAAAAAGAGATAAAAGTCTACGTCAAATCCTTTTTTGTTTTTAAAAAAGCTCAAAAAATAAGGAGAAAAAGTATGCTTTGTGGTCAAATCATTCTAGAAATGAACCTGCACGACTAATTTGTTCGTGAGTTGTGAGACCTGTTTCAGAGAAACATCAAATGGATTAAAAATACCCGTTTCATGATAAAAAAAAACATAACAAAACTATAGTTATAGCAATAAATGTAATTTTCAAATAATTAAATTATTATTAAAAATAGTTTTACTATTCATTGTTACCACTCCAAAGTTACCATTTGTATTTTGGAGCTCTGAACCTGATTTTTCCCCCGAAATTTAGCTATTGATTGCAATCGTTTCTGTGGATAGATTTTGTTTCCGTTTGATCCAGGTTAGTGCTATGAACCTCGTCTTTCCTTCAGTATTATTTCATTTCCAAATTCTGCAAATTTCCAAGGTTTTAAGGCCCCTAGGGTAAATTCTGCCCAAAAAGAGGGCAACGCACCCTACCATGTCGAAAAATGCATTGCATAGCAAGTAAATTGAAAGTTACTTGCACATGCAATGCATTTTCTCTTGTTAGGGAGTGCGTTGAGCGCAATCTAGATTTTTGTTTCTTGCATTATGCCCAAATTTTGCCTAGTTTTTTGCATTGATTGGAATCTAATCGATCGTATGGTTGTGTTTCAGGTTTCCATCAGATTACTTTGATTATTACATGGAGGGAAAGAGAAAATGAAGAATAGGATATGATTTCCCTAAATGATCCATGTACAGTAAGAGAGATAAGAGATTGTGCACTACTAAAGTACTTCAAATTGTCGGGAATGAGGCAATAAATAGAACTCTTGCAGTTCTTAGTTCAAGCATGGGATCTAGCTATAGAGGCTTTTCATATTAAGAAACAAGTGGTTCCCATAATATTTGAAGATGTATATTTTCTCATAGGTTTGTCAAGGAGAGGCTTTCGTATTTCACTCTCAGGGTCTATTTTTGGAGGAGATACAGTGAGAGATTATTTTCTGCAATATTGCTTTCCAGGGGCAAAGTGTTACACAACATTTTGTCACTGTCCCTGCAATCCCCAACTCGCACATTGGAGGGTCATTTCTATGACTAATAAGAAGTGTTATGCCTTGAAAATACCATCATTGCATCCCTTTACATGAGATAAATATTCCTTTTGTTAACAATTCCCTCAGTAGAGCTGTAAAAACCCTTGTTTTTTCCTTGGCGCGAGTAGCCAGTTACACCCTCGTGCCGATTGGGAAAATTAACACTGGGCCCATGCCAATTGGTGCTCTATGCTAGTTAGACACTCGTGCCAAGCTGTTTATGGAATTTAAAAAAAAAATAGAGGCAAAGATTCCACTTCAACAACTTCGAGGATGACTCATTGGGAGTGGTTGGACTGAATAACCACGGACTCCTTCCTTTAGTTTATGGTTTCCACCTCCCATGAAAACCTCCTAAATGATAGGCCTCCCTCCCACCTTTATAGGGGTCCCAACCTCCTCCTTTTACTCTATAAAAAGAAGCTATATCTCTTTGCATAAACCAGCTGAGCACATTAAAGCAAAATAGTTGAACAACTGAATACCTGAACTTGGAGAATTGATACTATAGCTGAGTTAAATTGTGAAAGAGTTAGAACAAGGAGGAACTCCGTTGAGAGAGCTTAATTCCATGCCCGCACCCCATCATAATCCCTTGATGAGTACTGAGACATGCTTCGGCTGAACCCCGCTAGAGGATACTGCGACATCAAAGCATTGGTTGTACTTATTCCTTCTATCAATATATACATGACTAGTATTTGGGTTCTCATTTTATGTTATGTTTTTTGATTTGATGCAACGTGCTTAGCTCTCTTTGACTGGTTAGTGATTACGAATGAAATTGTTATGTTGTATGCTGCTCTTGTTTACTGTATTATGTGCAGGTATCCGAGCATGACTACAGACAAATTGTGACTTGCCAAGGCAGGAGCGAGAGGTCTCCACTACTACAACCACAATAACAACAGTGGATTCCAGGTACATCAAACTACCATGTCCTATTTCATTCTGTAGTTAGGAACCTACATTCTAGCATGTCCCTTTGTTTCTCAACACACTCTAGGGCTAGAGGGATAATCTATGTCCGCAAAGAAGATTTACCTGCTTAACAAATTGGCAACTCCACTGGGTTGCAGTGTGAGTTTGTTGTTTGAGCTTGTTGGGTCAATTTTGGTCATTGGCTTGTTCGTTTGTCTTTTTCTAGTTTACCATCTTGCTTGCCATCCTCTATTCAGCTCAAAAGTGTCAAGGTTGGCCTACGCTCATTGGATTTACCTTTTTTCTATAGTTATCTGTCTTGGCGCACTTTTTGTTTAAACAGTCATGCCGATTGGCACAGGTTGCTTTTGGTGCAGTCATGCCAACCCCTGTTTGGCGCTGAATACAACCTCACAGTCGCACCACATCCTGTAGAATTAGGTTTACCCTGCTTGATGAGTTTTTTGGTCAATTGTGCTTGACTCTGGGTTATTTTTTATGTGTAATTAAGCCTTTGGGACTGTATTGACTACTATAGACTTGTTTTTCTTAGTCGTTTGTCCATTTTCCTGTCAGTGTAGTTTAAGGCCTTAGGGTTTCTAAGGGTTTTTGTACACTGAACCTCCTGCTTGGAAAACAAGTCTCTTTGATTGTTGTTAGTCTCATTTTTAGGTCAATTGTGCTGCTTTTTTCTTGATCCTTTTGAGTATTTTCTTTGGTTGAATGATCATTTCATTTTCGATTGATCCTTCCCCTTCTTGCTCTAAGAATTGATTACATTTCTTGTTTTGGGTCGTTTTTGGAAACTCTCTTTTTTGTTGAAATATTCTTGCATTAGTTTGAATGATTTTTGTGTTTGTTTTGCATTGATTGAGTCATTCCATTTTAATCCCTACATTCGCAATATTCAACCTAGTATTTATTTTGTTTTTCATTGAATTAGTGCATTGTGCGCTTTGTTTCATTGAAAAAAAAAAAAAAAAATCATTCTTTCGTTGTATCGAAATTGAAACGTTCTTTTGCATAACTAACATTTGTTAATCTAGGAAAGAGTTTCATTTTCGATTGATTACATTAGAGGCATTAGAGGTTTTCTTCACATACTTTCCTAGTTTTTTATTGTTTGAAATATTTCTATCCTTCTCATAACTAGCATTCATCGAATTGAAAATGATGTTCATTTGCATATAGTTTGCGTTTAGGAAGTTGACCTCCAAATTTGATAGGGCCTTGAAATTGAAACATAATCCAAGATCAACTTTAAAATTCACTCAATAAACCTAAGGCAACATTGAAACTTAACGCAACATTTCTAGTCGTCTAGGCTAGAGACATGTTCCGACATCTTAAAACCTAGTAGCTTTCGTTCACCTTTTGGCTTTAGACAGTGCTAGTACGAACTTGTGCTCCCTGTACCATCGGGTAGATAAAGGGAGACCCACCTAGTTTGCAATACTTTATCCATAAGAAGCTGATTCTGTTGCCTTGTAATCGTGATACACTGAACACAACATTCGGGGAGACTACCTACACGTACGTTAAGTCCTTGGTCATTTCTCTTTCATTTGATCACCAAGGTGTATATGGAAGTTTACGGAAACCTGGTATACCCTCTTTATTAGAGTAACTGAGTAGTCATTTTGATCTTTTCATGACTCTTTAAATAAGGGAAGAGATCATAGAGCACTTGTACTTTCACGCTCGTTTCAAATTGAAAGTGACTAGAGTCATCTTTTGCCTTTTTCTTGACTCTTAAAACATGAAACAGTGAAATTTGGTTTCAGAGTCATAAAATTAATCACCTACGATCACACGCCTATTAAAATTTTTGTTACTTAGCCTATTTTTTTTTCCTTAGTTCTTGATCTTGGATCCTTCGATTGGTTATCTCTTTTCCTTCCTGTTCTAATATACAGTCAAAGTGGAAAAACCTCCAGTTTCATCGTCCTCATTGTCTCCTAGTGGTGGTTCTTTTCTAGATGTTTCTTTTGAATCCCCTCAGTCCACTAGGTTTGTCGAGTTTTCGCAGCCTATTGTCCCCTCTGTCCAACCCCTTACTACTCGATCTCTGCTTGACGAGTCTGTTGAGTTCAATTGGCCTCCTTTAAGTGTTGGGTTTTGTTTTGGGGAAGAAGGAGAATTTCCTCCTCTTGCGTCAGGATCCCCATTTATTGTTGCTGTGATACCTCCTAGGCCCTGTAGTCTTTTCAAAGACCTTACAACGGAATCATATATGGATTCCTCCAGTCTTTTTGGCAGTGAAGGAATGCCTGTTTCCACAAGAGAATATCAACTCTTTCCTTAAGATCTCCCTCGTGTCTCTATCCAATATTCTCCACCATCGGTGTCACTTCTGCCTGGATATAGGTCTTTGAGTCAGATTATGTCTAGTGTTTCATCCATAGCACAATCCAGCACGGTAACTCCTCCACCGAGTTTGGTCCTCCCTTTACTAGGATTTTCACCTTCGAATTCAAATCCGTCGGTTACTGTTACATCTATACTAGTTCAACCTACTGTCTGTGTGGCTTTGTCTACACTGGTTGTTGCATCTCAGTCATCCGGATCGTTTCACACTCGTAGGTCTATTTTTCTCAATCCTACGTGGCTTGTTAATCCTGGCCCAGGTAGATCACAAACTCATGCTGTAGAAACCCCATCTACCTCTATCATGCCTATGGTTTCTACCTATGTGTTTTATGAGCAGATGTTGGATATTCACCAACGTTATGCTCCCTTGACAAAGACCACACCTACTTCTAGTGCTTCTAGTGTTGTTTCCGCTACCCCCGTGATTCCTGGCGGCCTTAATTTTGAAGAGTATCTGTTGGTAGTTTAGCAGAAGAGCTCTTAGGGTTCCCAGTAGCCCTTAGCTCTTGGTAATCCTCTTTTTCATCACTATGATGCTGCCAGTAGCCCTATTTA
This sequence comes from Pinus albicaulis, assembly GCA_034641835.2. NCBI lineage: Eukaryota > Viridiplantae > Streptophyta > Pinopsida > Pinales > Pinaceae > Pinus > Pinus albicaulis. The sequence goes on along the minus strand of CM076583.1, from coordinate 255,901,737 downwards.
TTCATTTCCACTTCATTATGATGAGCATGGTAATCCTGTCTATTTTCCTCCTACTAATCCATATCAAGTCGTTACTCATCAACAACCTTCATTACAGGGAAAACCCTCAGGATTACAAGGACAACCCTTACAGGGACAACCTTCGGCCCAGCAGGGACAACCCTTTCATCCACAAGGACAACCTTTCGATCGACAAGGTATGCCTCCACAACGCCAAACTTTGGTTCCACAAGGACAACCTTCTAGTCTGTTTGGACACCCTCTGAATCAACCAAGACCATATTTTGGTCCTAGGGAGAAAATATATCCACCAGAGGGACAACCTATTGCACCTCAACCACATCCGCACATTCAGTATGGCCCAAACTTTGTGCATCCAGGACAACCTTATGGTCCTCCCCCAGGTCAACCTGGTTATCAAGGACAGCCTGGTGCATTGCAACCATCAGGCCAACCTTTACCACAAGGGCAACCCAGTGGTCCTCAATATATAGTCTAGCAATTGGTTCAACCAGCTCAATAGCCGGTTCAACCTGCTCCGCAGCCAGTTCAACCAGCTCAATAGCCATTTCAACCTACCCACCAACAGATTCCTTCGGTTCTGCAACCATTTCTACCTGTTTACCCAACTCAGCTAGGTCCACCTACTCAGTAGCCTACTCAACGTGCTCCACAAGGTCAACCTGCTCAACTGCAAAGTGCTTACTACCCTCAAGGTTCATATCAATCGGTATATAGTGTGCCCTTGGTTCCTTACCCTCAAAATCAACCTATATATCATCAACCTCAAAGCCATGCTTACATTCCACAGAAGGTCTACTTCAACTCAGTATCCTAGTCCTCAACCCCAGTATCAACTAAATTATCCTACTTCTAATCCCTATGATCCGAATCCTCCGGGATAGAATGTATGGGGGTATAATCTCGCTCAGACTCAGTGGAATGTACACACAGGTCCTCATCAAAGACCTCCAATGACTTTCAATCCTCAATTATTGTTTCTTGCTACGTTGGAATTACCTGATGTGTCAAAGTTGACAAATGATCCTATTCTTCATAACCCGTATTGGCCTCCGGTTCTGACCAAGATTCCTGGTGATTGTCCTAAATTTTAGGTAAGCCTGGTGAAGATCCCCATGCACATGTTATGACATACCACTTGTGGTGTTATTCTAACTCTTGGGTTGATGATTCTATTTTTCTTCGTATTTTCCAGCGAACTCTTACTGGTGCCATTGCAAAGTCGTACATTGAGTTGTCTCGTGGATTTTTTCAAAATTTCAATTCCTTAGCCATGGCATTCCTTACACATTTTTAGTTACCGATCCACTATGAGACCAGGACGCATCTCCTCACTTCATTGAAAAAAGGCCGAGCTACTCATATCTCAAATCATATTCATGAGTGGAGGTCTCATCGTCGCATGATCAAATTTGAGATTCCTGATCAGCTTCTAACTCATTGGTTTACAACCTCCTTTTTCAATCAAATTTCAAAATACATAGCTATGGGGGCTTTTGTAACTGCGGAACAAGCCATTACTTATGCCCAATACCTTGATATTGTGTACTCTTAGTCTGACACATTATATGATATCTTGCCTGATGCTCCTCGACCTAGAACTTTTAAACCATCAACGGCTCCATTCGTCAATGGTATTATTGTTTCCGTATCTTAGACTTCTCAAAAGTCTTCTTCATCCAATTCTGGGAAGCAGAAGTCTACTTCTTCCAATAATGTTTCTTCTCAGCCAACCTCTAATTCTGGGAAACCCACAGAAGTGAATGTCGTTCATGCCAATCCTACGGATAACACTTCTAAAGGTAAGAAGAAGGGTAAAGGTAAGTCCAAAGCTGATACCCTGAAATAGGATTCTTTGAAACCTCGTGTTGCTGATGGTTACCAATGTAAACCGAAGTATCCTTGTTTAATTTGTGATGAAGAGAACCTCACTAAGGACTGTCCCCGACAGTCCGAAGTGAGTCGATTGCTCAAACGCACGCAAGGAGCTCTGGTCATTCTTAAAGAACCTTTCCCATCTCTGCAAACCCAGATGGTAGAGCAACCTCAGTCCTCTGCCCTATTTGGCTCTCAGGTCTTCATGATGAACAGTTCTGCACTCGTTTCTATTGCTACTTGATCGAAAGATTATTATAGCTCGCGTCAGGTAGCAGGGAAGGAGATCACTGATGGTCCTCCTTCTCCACCTATTTCTGGCCCTCTTGGGATTGAATGGCCTAGCACTGAATCTGTTATACGGCCCCCTTATAAAGGTGTAATCCGCAAGTCTTCATACAATCCTAATGCCCGTGCCGCTCAGCATTACAGTATTGTTGAAGATTTGGCTCAGGCGCCATCTGCAATGATTTCTTTAGAAGCGCTTCAGAGCTGTCCATCTCAATGGAAGGCTTTTTTATCTACGATAGGTGGGGTTGATCCTACCAATACTAGCCTTCTCACTTTCAATTTAGAGAATTTCATCTCGCGACTCCCGCACCAAATTGCGCTCATCATTCAAGTTGGTATTAATGGTTTGAATATTCACGAAGCAGTTGTGGATGAGGGTGCATCTACCTGTGTTATGTCGTCTACTTGTTGGAAAGACATTGGTTCTCCAGCTCTCACTTCTTCACCCATTTCCCTTGAAGCATTTGATGGAAGAGAGTCTAAACCTCTTGGTTTTCTCGCTAGTTTGTCGATTACATTGGAAGGGAAGACAGTCAATGTCAAGGTTGAAGTTGTTGACGCCAACCTCAATTACAATCTTCTCCTCGATCGCAGTTGGACTCACACCATGTTGTGTGTTCCATCCACTCTCTTTTGTGTTTTGAAATTCCCACATGAAGGAAATATTATTACTGTCGATTAATTGTCTTTTTTCACTTCTTCTTCCAAGAAAAACGTTCCGTATGTGGATAAGATTCCTACTCCCTACGAGAGCGTAGGGCCAAGCCTTTTCAAGGACCCTTCCCTTATAGGTGTTTTTCCCCTTCCACCACCAAATAAAGTTTAGGTCAACATGATTTCTTGAACCGATGATCCATGGGTTATCCCTTCGCTTGAACAAATAGATTCTTTCGGGGATTCGATGTTGTTGAGTCCGATTGAAATTTATTATTATGAACTCATAGAAGCTTCAGATACTCTGTCTTCTGATTATGCTCCTTCGAGCATGTTCCTTGAAATTTATTCTCAATCCCCTTGGCTTGGTGATTATGATTCACCTGATCCTTTGAAAGAAGTGTTTCCCTCTAATGAGGCCATCATGGAAACCATGTCTCTCAAAGATATACTGTGGGATGATAGTCATCATCGTTCCTCGTTTCTGCCAAGTCTCGGGGCCATGTCTACCTGTCTTGAGCGATTTTCTTCTCAGGTTCCTTCTCCTCCACTTCAAACACCTATTCAGATCCATGAATTTTTTTTGGAAGGTAACTTGAGTAACATTACACAGACGATGCCTATTGACATTTCCGTTAAATCGGGAATTGTCAAGAACATCCATATCGGGGTCACTTGGTCTTCCGATGAAGTACAAGTTTATACTATATTTTTCCGTGAATTTCGTGATGTCTTTGCATGGTCCTACGAATAAATGCCCGGCATTGATCCTAAAATCGTGGTGCATGAGATTCCTACCTATCCCGGTTTGAAACCTGTTCTTCAGCGTCTTCATCCGGTGCATCCTAGGAAAGTTGCTGCCATTAAGGCTAAAGTGGAAAATCTTCTCAAAGCTGGTTTCATTTATCTGATTCCATTGACAGAATGGGTCTCTAATATTGTTCCTGTAGATAAGAAACAGGTCACTATTTGTGTCTATGTTGACTATCGTGATATCAATCAAGCTTGTCTCAAGGATAGTTATCATACTCCCTTCATCGATCAAATCATTGACAACGGTGCCGGGAGCGAGATTTTTTCCCTCATGGACAGTTTTTCTAGGTATAATCAAATTAAAATTCTCTCGACTGATCAACACAAGACTACCTTCTTCTGTCCTTGGGGTACCTTCGCATATAAGAATCTTCCTTTTGGTTTAAAGAATGTTGGGGCAACTTTTCAGTGCGCGATGTCCTATGCCTTTCATGATATTCATCACATCATTCAGCCTTATCTGGATGACCTTTTGGCTCATTTGGCTAAGTGTAGGGATCATTCTGACCATCTTCGTCAAATTTTTCTTCATTGTAGACACTATAACATTCAACTTAATTCACATAAGTGCATCTTCTACATTGATTCCGGTAGACTCTTAGGATTTATCGTGTCCAATGATAGAACTCGCCTCGATCCACTCAAAGTTGAGGCTATTATCAATCTCCCCTCTCCCTCCTCATTGCATCAGTTGCAGAGTTTACAAGGGAAAGCTAATTTTCTATGTTTTTTTTTACCTAACTATGCCGAAGTGGCTAAAAGGATTCACACGATTGTTGAAGCAGGGCATCCATTTTTTTTGGGATGAAATCACTCAGAAATATTTTTATGCGTTGAAGACATTGCTTGTCAATGCTCCTCTGCTCCGCCCTCCAAATTATCATCATGATTTTTCCCTCTATTTAGTTGCCTCGTTTAACACGATTGCCATGGTTTTGGTACAAGACGATGATGATGGTCATGAGCATGTTATTTATTACTTGTCTCGTAACCTTATTGACCCGGAAACACGTTATGCACATGTCAAGAAGTTAGCGTTAGCTGCGGTTCATTCAGTCCAATGTTTTCGTCATTATATTCTTTTGTGCACAGTGACTATGATTTCTGATTGCAACCCTATGACCTATATATTGTCTCAACAATTGCTGGGGGAAAATACTCGAAGTGGATTGTCATCCTCCAAGATTTTGATTTGGAATTTACTGCTGCAAAGTCTAAGAAATCATTAGTCTTTCCTGATTTACTCTATTCTCTCCCTTCTGACTCCGCTCCTTCTCGTTCTTAGGAATCCATTCCAGACGATTTGATTTTCTTTATTAGCACCCTCGATCCTTGGTACGATGATATCATCTTCTATCTCCAAATTTCATCTTTTAGATCTGAGTTGACGAAGGATGCTTGCCGACGCATCCGACATCAGTTGCAACCTTATCGTATAGTTGGAGATACACTCTATCATATTGGAGTCGATTCCATACTCTGTCGATTTTTTACCGTCGAGGAGGCTGAGAAAGCCCTAAATGATTGTCACAGTGGTGCCTGTGGCAGTCACATTTCTAGTTATGCTACTGCAAAAAAAATTATTCGTGCTGGTTATTTTTGGCCTTCTATTTTCAAAGACTGCATTGTTGTGGTTCGTAAATGCCATGATTGCCAAATTTATCAATGCAAGATGCATGCGCCACCTGTCCCTCATCATCCTGTCATTACTGTTGGTCCCTTAGTGAAGTGGGGCATCGATTTTATGAATTGTAACCCTCACTTGATCGGGGGCATGCCTATATTATCGTAGCTGTGGACTACTTCACCAAATGGGTCAAAGCAATGCCTACACTTACCGCCGACGGTAAGACAACTGCTAAATTCATATTCAATCACATCATTGCTAGGTTTGGCATCCCTCAAGCCATATTTACCAATCATGGTTCCCATTTTCAGCATTATATGGTGGCGGAGTTGACTTCTAAGTTGTGTTTGCGTCACGACAGCTCAACGCCGTACTACCCTCAGGCCAATGGCCAGGTTGAAGCTGTGAACAGAGTTCTTGTCACCATGCTTCAACGTACGATTGGGATCCACAAATCCAATTTGCATCTCATGTTATTTTTGGCTCTTTGGGCGTTCTGAACCTTAGTTAAGAACGCAACCGAGTTCACTCCTTTCCAGTTAGTTTATGGCCTAGAAGCTACTCTCCTGATTGAATGTGAAATACCTTCGATCAAGTTGGCTGTTGAATTACTACCAAATACTTTGCCAGAAGAATTTTTTCCCCTTTATTTTGAAAGGTTGGATGAAACATGCTGCTTTGCTGCTCTGGTTATCGAAGCATAGAAGAAATGGGTCAAATCTCATTTTGACTAGTCAGTTTCCCCTAGTTCTTTTATTGAAGGTGATCTCGTCCTCTTGTACGACCAAGCTCATGAAAAACTGGGGGTAGGAAAATTTCAACCCATGTGGCATGGGCCCTACATCATTAAATGTGTACTTAAGAATAGGGCCTATGAGCTCATTGATTACGAAGGTCATCCTCTTGAATAACCCAAGAATGGGTTGTATCTCAAAAAATAATATGCGTGAGTCATTCATACCTAATTGGTGTCCATAGGTGTTGTTTTCATTTTTGTACATGTTTTTATTTGGTGTGCTTTGTGAGCGTTTTCCTACTTATTGGGTCTTTCTTATTGTGCAGATGTCTATTACCCCTTATGTCAGTTTCGCGGATGGTGCTTCCCACAGTGCTAGGAATTTGTCTTCGATAGCCTGGGTAATTTATGATCCTGCTGGTGAGTTTCTAGATCTGCAAGGTATTTGTATAGGAATAACTACAAACAATGTTGTTGAATATAGCGTTGTCATTAAGCTATTAACTGAAGAAATAAACCTCAGCATACACACATTGCTTGTAAACCTAGATTCAAAACTTGTCATTCTTTAGCTCAATGGTAATTATTCAGTTAGAAATTCGTACATTCTGAGATTGTATTTACGTATTAAACACAAACACTGAAAAGACACTTTGATTTTATTACATATCAACATATTCCTAGATGAATGAATGAATTAAGCGATACGGTGGCTAACATTGTATTAGATAGAGACTTGCGTAATTTGTAAAATCATCATCATATATAAAATATCCATCACTACGAGAAAAAAGCACATTGGTGAGGTCATGCTTGTGACGAACCTTTACATTCGAGTCATGATATCCTATGATTCCTATGGTGACGGTCCTTAAAAAAGCATCACTGTAAGTGTATATAGTGATGATCCTTTATGGTCCGTCACCAAAGACATTTTCAATGACACTTTTGGTGAGGGTCATTAAAGGCCCATCACTAATTATCTCTTTGGTGACACTTCTAGTGACGAACTTTTAATGACCCTCACCAATGCTCTTTTTGTTACTTTTAGTGACGGTCAAAAAATGTCTATCATCATTGATCATTAAAAAACCATCACTGTAAGTGTATATAGTGATGGTCCTTTATGGTCTGTCACCAAGGACATTTTCAATGACACTTTTGGTGAGGGTTGTTAAAGGCCCATCACTAATTATCTCTTTTGTGACACTTCTAGTGATGAACTTTTAATGACCCTCCCCAATACTCATGGTCAAAAAATGTCCGTCATCATTCATCATTCCAATGAGTTTTTGATGAATTCTATGCCTATTAATATATTTTTAATAAAAGGATAATGATTTAAATACCATTATTGTGGAGTATTTTTTGATAACATTTCTGCTATTGTTGGTGAAATAGTATTCTACCATGTTTTAAGAAAATTAGTGGTATCATTTCCCTCAAGTAATGACTAGTCGAATAGATATTTCTGAGTCAACACATGATTCACATTTCCATTAAGCTTATTATCTAGAAAATTTCATAAAGTTCCACTGTACAAAGAATGGAAATATATTATTTATCAAGTATACCGTTTTTCTTCCATAATTCTATTAATGAGAAAGACCTAATAATCTCAGTCAATCCAAGACACCATACCAATGTTTACACACACTTGCTAACATTTCTGAAAATCTAAACATAGTTCAGGAACATCTTTTGTTCCTGCACATCTTGGTTTATTACTAATACCCGTTGGTCCAGTGGTAAGCGCGAGTAACAATATGGAACTCTCTTAGCATGTGTTGGTACAAGGTATATAGTCCTTAGCATGCCCTAGAACACCTTGGTTTAATGGCTGACATACATTAGCACTTGGCACACAATACCACATGAAGTATTCATTCATTATTAGTGTACCAGTATGCCTCTTTGCATAAAGATAAATTCCCCGACTTATTAACCCTCTTATTGTTTTCTTCCTTTGTTTCTACATATCAAGACAATTTTGGGTACTCCCCACCACATCCTTAGCACCTACATGTATTGGCATATCTTGGCATTTACAATTACATACAGTAGTTAACAATTCTAACTCACACACTTTGGGAATTCTCGATATGCTTCCTGATATTCCCAGTATTATTTTACCAATGCTTAGTATAACTTTTCACTCTTCTGGTATGACAATTAACACTCATTAACACTAGTCTTTAGTATACTATATCTCATATTCATTAACTTCCATGAATTTTTACCTAGTGCTCCCTTAATTTTTTTTCTTAGTACCCTTAACACCGACTAACATGCATTACCACTTTCTAGCACACCTACACTTCTTCAACATTCCCCTTCACTTCATAACATTCACAACATTAGTCCCTGAACATATATTGGCGCTTACACGTGTTGGCGTTGTGCGTGTTGAAGGCTGAGATATTAGCATGTATGGAATACATTGAGATGCCTGGTGTGATTTGGCATGGTTTAATATTAAATTTTATTTGTCATGATCAATTGTTGGAAAGTAGATAAAGTAAAAGGAATAATTGACACTACAAGAAAAAAGCAGCACAGTAGGCAAAAAGTCACCATAAGCTCATTGGTGACGGTCAAAGAGCCTTCGCCACCAAAATTGGAACGCCACCAAAAGTGGTGTCACTTAAAGTATAGATGTTGTGGTGACATCTACAATTGGCCACCAATAATAATTTATAGAAGGATGGATAGTGACCGGCCACCATTTTATATGAGAAATGGCATCAGATCATAGCCCTGGCCACTAAAAATTGAATTACCAAAGCGTGGTATCAGCCAAAAGTATAGGTGTTGTGTGATATTCCAAGGTCCGCTACTTGTTGATTATAATGATGGATAGTGACCATCACCATTTCATATGAGCACCTATTTATTGTGATGGACCTTTCCATGGGTGTCACTATTGGTGCATATATATGATGACGCTTTCGACCATCACCGTCAGATTTGGTGAGGGTCAAAAATGTCATGATAAGCTCATATTGGTGACTTCAAGGTCTATCACAAATAATGAATATAATGGCAAACAATGACCCCTATGATTTCATACCAACAACACGATTTATGGTGATGGACCTTTTCATGGTCATCACTATTGATGTGTATATATGGTGGTATTCGTCAACGTCTACCATTACATATTTTGCAAGGGTCAAAAAATGTCACTATAAGCTTTCCTACTGGGTGATGTATTAAAGAGCCTTTCGCTACCAAAATTGATCATCTCCATTCCATATTTATATCGTGGCACGTATGGAATCTAACCACCAACCTCGGTTGTAAAAAGGTGTGCTCTTCCATTGAGCTAGTACCTTTATAGATTGTAAATTCTACAACCTTTCACAACAAAAATAAAAATAAGGGTTCAAGCTAGTACGAAAGAAGTGGTTCTAGAGTTATATTTTTGGTGCTTGCAACTATTGATAATAAAGGCAAAATGAATGCAAGAATTCAAGCCCTAACAGAACAAAAACAAGTGGTTTCTGGAGTCAGGCCTTTTAGTGCTTGCGCTATCGATATAAAGGTATCTGCCAGTGCGTATTCACATAGGTAGAATAATGAATGGCAAATCATATTTCTTCAAAGAAACACTAGATTTCACCACTATGATTTGTTAGCCACATATAATATGCTCAATAAGCTATGTTTAAGCTAATACAAGTCTGCTGTCTAACACATTAGTTCATAATCCCAGACGAACAATTAATTTCCATAGGTTTGTAATCCTATTGCGATTCTAACATAGGCTAAGTTGTATTTATGGTCATACATGTAAAAAGTTAAGAGATCGTGTTGAAGCGGGGACGGAATTTAAAGTATATGTAGGTACCGCAAATCTGCTTGTTATCCAATAATTTTTTGCACAATGCAAAGGAATTTTGGTTATAAAAACTTCATTTGACTCGCTCTTAGTCGACTTTAGTTTATGTATGAGAGAAGCACAATAAAATTAAAAAATCCAAGCCGTATGGAAATTGAATAGAAGAATATAAAGTCGATTCGGATACCTGGGTAGCCATGTGTAGCAAAGCGTTCAAGAGACTGGTACAGACTCGTAGCAATACTTTTAGACTCTTACGAGCAAACAATTGATTTTAACCTAAGTAATGCTAGAGTAATGCTAGCATTTCTTGATAAGAAAAAAACTTCCTACCATATGCTTTTTACTTCTAAGTTTTTCTCCTCTCCACCAAGAAGAGGTCAATTAAGATGTTAAAATTTTTTCATTGGCTTTCTTACAAAAAAGCAAATGGTCACATTCGATAGGTGGAGAAAAAAATTATTATAATATTTGTCTTTTAAAACATTAGGTTTTATGTGGTTTTATGTTTTAATTTCCTTTGTTAAAGACTAGTAATAAACAACTGGATACTACTATAGTCCATGTTACCTGTCACAGGGACTAATAAGAGTTCCCAAATTTATTTCTAAACATGTCGATTTGTTTGAGTTTGGGATAAATGTGTCAAACATTTTCAAGTTCGTCCAAGATGCAATGAGCTTAATTATGTTTGCCTAAGCTAGTGAACAAGTTGACCCAAGATTTTGGAAAAGGAGTTTGAGTAGAGATTACTATTTGGATATTTTGGCAATTTTTCTCTTTTTGTATGTCTTTAAGAGAGAATCTAACCAGCTCTCTTACAATGTGGCGGATAAGTGAGACAAATAAACCAATAGTATCTGCTCAAGAGATCACAGTGAGGGGGCTTATTCTGCCAAAGATGCCTGTTAGCATCAAAGTTGATCACCTGCTGTGTTGCAAAGTACTACTATAAGAATCCTATCTTCCTTATCAGTCGTGACTACCGTATTCCCCAAGGAAGATAACCAGGGGCATTTGTGTATAAACTATTAGGGGGATTATTTAGTGTTCCTTCTTTTACATCACAGTCCTTTCACTTTATGTTGTGTTATTGTTAGTTGTTTTGGGTTTGAGCGATTCTTAATGCTTTCAACTTTTAATCTCTTGGACAGATTCGATGTGCTTCATAGTGTTATTATGGGTCTTTGCATGGTTGGTCATCAACCATCCAAGGCCATCCAAGACCCATTCGGATAAGAGCATGCCGAAAGGTGGCTTTGCTTAAACTGTCAGAACTAGATACAAGTGAAGTATCTTTGGACTCCATGAAGGTAAGAGACTAATAGAAGGACACGAGGATTGACGCTCAATTTTCTTTCAAGGAAAGTATTGATAATTAGAACCTAGAAATTCGGTGTCTTTTTTGTCTTGGCCCTCTCTGTGATTTTGAACGTTTGGATGAGTTCCATCGTTCACCTTTGATAAATCGAAATTTTCTTTTTCTAAATACAGAAAGAAAAAGCATCATGCATCTTAAACGTAATAAAATTATGAAAAATATATATGGATGGGAAAAATTACAAATGGTTCCATGATCTCAGAATAAAGTAGGGCATGTATATTCACTTTCAATCCATAGGTGTATTATAACATATATATGCAATTTGGAAGTTGTTATTCCAAATTGTACATTCAACACCAAAGTGCTATTTATTTTCATTAACAAGAGATGACAAAACTAATTGCTTAGTTCATTGCTTGACAATCATTCTGTATTAATCACTTAGGATATGCTTGACATGATGCTCAAAATAACCACTTAAGCTTTCAAATGCTAGATCTCGTTATAAATTAAAACATGGTTCTATTGGAAGCATATTTTATTGTGAATCACATAAGTAGTGGTTTAACCATCATTTGATATGTTTCCATGTATTTCCTGTGTTCATGAATTTTATCTGACATCAAAGAATTTCTACGTAAAAGTTGTACTAGATTCATCAATCTCTAAAGGTGGCTTCTTCATTTTTTCATGTACCGTATACTTAGGACTCATCTCACTTTTGGAATACTTCCCTAATCAAGACAAATATCCAAATTATCGGATGACCTGTCTTATCTCTCTATCATGTAAGAATATAAACAAATACATCATACATTTGAATTGTTACTCGTATGTAGTGAAGTCATGAAGAACTAAGGCATTTGGTTTGCTTACTATAGATATGGTGAGAAATGCCACGTGAAAAAAACTCGAATGATGGAAAGCAAAGATATTCATATATATAAGATATCAGTCGAACAAAATAACACAAACAAACTTACTCAAAGATTGGACATGTAAGTATTAATTATAGTATAATGCTCAATTTATTTCTACAAATATAACCTATATTTTTGTTGTCCAAACATTCATAAGAGTAGAGTGTTACATACAGTCACCTTGAACATCATCAAATAAGCATGGGCCGTACGTTGTAGACAAGAGGACTTATGTTAAAAATAGCTACAAACTTTATTTCTCATACTAAAGGACAATGGCAACTCGTAAAACTGAGTTTACAATAGGACCCAAAGAACCAAGAGAAGTTGATGCCTACTACTAATTTTAAAAATGCAATATAAAATTTATCTCTATTCTAAAAATGAAGAAGGTCAAAGAATTGTTTATGTTTCCATAGTTTTCTCCCTAATAGAGAACACTTTATTATTCAAGAAAGGAATACCCAAAATCGGCAGCTAAAATGACTATTCGACACCATCTTCCCCCGTGTGTTACTAAGTATACACTTTCTTTTTTCAAATGGTCATAAGAAAATTTTTTGTACTACACACTATAAGTTACATTTCGTACTTTCCAAATTAAACAAAAAAACACATCTTTACGTAAATTTTGGTATGATTCTCTGTAGGGAAAAATATTTCACCTTGGCATAGGTTCATCATTGTCACACGACACAAATTATAGCATTCTACCATTATGGCTCATGTTATTTGACAAAAGATATTTTCAAATGGAAGTACTTCACAGGCTGCCCAAAATTATTCTACTGTGACACTTACCCACAACATCTTCGTATGTAAAACCCTGACTGCAGTATCATGTAGCAAATTTTTGGACACATCTGCAATTTGACCCGAGGAACTATAATTTTTGGATATAAAAGCACTATAGTTTTTCCTTGGAGGCTTTGGTGTAATTCACATTTGAACCTCGTACATCTATGATTAGAAACATTTAAGCCTATGGACTTGGGGCACCTCGTTACCTATTGTAGAACACTTGAATTAGACTTCCTCCGACTTCAGATACACTTTAGGCTTACACTTCCGCAACAAATCAGACCTCGTTAGGACTCAAAATTCCTAGTTACCCTGTGGTCCGTCATATTTATTAAAGCTTGGATCTATGTCGAACATCTAAAGAAAATTTGGACTCGAGTACTCCGATATGTGGACAACTCTTGGACCTTGGATCGTGGCAAAGTATCTGGTATAGATTCGGACCGAGACATCGATTAAAAAACCTTGAATCAGGACAAAGAAATATTGGACTTGTGACATAATCCCTCTAACCTTTTGGACAGGTAAGCTTCCGGAACTATGGGACATACCTTGATCGAGGAGCTCCAAAATAAACCGTAGCAACAGTATTTGAAGACAACATTGAAGACTGTGTCAAAGGAAAATTCAGATTTGTGGCTTGTGTGACAAGGTTAAAAACACTTAAGAAGGTCTGAGATGCTTTGGAAGTTGCTATTTGAAAAGGTTTATCAGCAAGAGTTTATGTTAGTTTTCAGAGTTCTTAGGATCCCAACTCTTCAACACTTAGAGCTGTTGTGTTTTGCTTCCGTAGGCTATTGACTCTCAAACCCATCCCGCATCTATCTTTCTACAGAACGAGGTACTACAGAGGTGCTCTCAATACATTTTCACACCGGGCAAGAGCCACACCGCTAAAGATTGATCCTAATTTATGTGTACCCAAAACTCGAACAGATATAGCAAGAAATAGAAGCACAGTGGAGAACAAAGAGTAAGTTCAAACACCGGGGAAAATTTCAGGTGGAATAATACGTATCCAAGGAACTCGTATCGGCATATCTTGGTATGTTCGGTCACATACTCGCACTTGAAAGAATTGCTACCTTGTGAAAGCACCGAAGCTCAAACCGACTGTGTGACATTCTTTTAATTCGTGGAGATTGACACTTCTCTCTTGCCTCTATAAACATTTTTAAGACACATTACACAGTGTTGTAGCGGATCTATACAAAGTGTTTTTGCGTACATGGAAACCTCAATTGTAGACCCTCTTAGTGTGCCTTTAAGACCGCACCAACCCGAGGGACTATACTTTTTGACTTAAAAATCGTAGTTTTTACTTGAAACACCTAATTTTCTAACTTTGAATCGTGTATCCGCAGCTCGTACACAAATATTTGGGCTCGCGGAATTGTAACACTTCGTTATCGGGCTATGTACACTCTGAATTAGCCTCTCGTACTTCAGGATATGCATCTTTGTATTAATTCTCACAAATCGTACCCCGTGAGGACTGCAGTACCAAATGGGCTCGGACCGTCATGGTCTAGCTGTGTTGGATATGTGTTGTAACATTTAAACAGTACCTGGACTGAGTACCTGATATGTGGACAAATTTTGATATAAAGGATTTCATAAAGGATCTTTGGCATATAGACTGGGACCTAGGATGCATCGCTAAAAACCATGAATCTATGGAAAAGGAAATACTGGACTTATGTAGACACACCCTATAACCTTGTAGATAGGAAGAAGTCTTGAGTTAGTGAAGATACCATAGATTTAGGGCCTAAAACAAAAATTATGGAGGAAATGTGATGAAGACATCATTAAAGACTCGTGCTTAAAGGATAGTTCAAATTTGTGGTTTGTGTGGATGTTAAGTTAAAAACACTATGAAGTATTCTGTGCGCTAAAATAACATTGAAAATTCAGAGCTGCTAGTAAAAGCTTAGTGTGTTTGTAGCCTTAGGTTCGACTCTCAACCCAAAGCTAAAGCTTTCAGTGTAGCTTAGATCTCAAAATAGAGGTATTAATTTCGAACCCCATCCCACCATCTTTCTGCTTAGTCCCAAAACCATGAAATAGCTCCAATAGTGTGATTTCTTCTGTACCGCAACGACCTCCCAAAGGTCGGTCTCTTAGAGCTCAGGGATATTGACTTCAACCCCATCCTGCATCTATCTTTCTGCTGCATGGCAGCGAGGTGCTCCCAATAAATGATTTCTTTCTTTCGGACATTTGGGGCACACCACCCAAAGATCCAAAATTTCTGTAGTAAAAACTCAAACAGAGATATATAGGCAATCATAGCATAGAGTAACAAAGAGCAAGTTCAATACATTTACCCTGGGCAAAGTCTCTATTGAATAATACTTCACATCCATGAACCTATACTTGCACATCATACTGACCAAGAATTGGGGACTGCAGCACCAAGCCCAAACTCACTATGAGATTCTTTTTGAGATGTGGAGATTATACTTTCTCATTTTAGTGCTATTTTTGAAGACACATATGTTAAATGATCCATAATAGAGCTATTTACACCAGGAAAACTTTAATTATAAACTCAGAAAAATTTTTTGGAAAGTAATTCGAACACCGAGGGACTATAATTTTTGGATCTAAAGACCGTATTTTTTACTTAGGTACCCATCACATTTGAACCAAGTATCTATGATTAAATACAAATATTTGGCCCCGTGAATTGTGAAACTTTGTTACCATTTGCAATATCCTAATTAGCTTCAAAATTTTATACACTTAGTTTACACTCTCAACAAATCGGTACTTTATAATGGTGTGCAACTAAATAGCTCTTTAGACCCTGCTTTTATTTATGAAAGCCTTGGACTGTTGTAACATCCTACCTAACATTTTGGACTTGAGTACCATATGGAAATTTCTGCATTCCGTATCCTACAAAGGATCTTACCATAGATTCACACCGAGACATTAGTTAAAAAACCCCGAGATGTGGACAAACAAAGGCTGGGATTGCATACACTTGCCTAACCTCATGAGAAGAAGTCTTAAAAGAAAATTATAATTTTTGGATCTAAAGCACCGATGTTTGTTTCGAGACACTGCAATTCTGTTTCTGAAACTTAAATCATATTTACAAATATTTGGGCCTGGTGGAATTGTAAAACTCTTTTCATGCTACTTCCCATTGCAGAACACTCAAATCATCCTCTGCATTTTGGTATATGTAATTTTAAAGGCTTACAACATGGAAAAAAATCAGACTTGGGAGACTGTACCAGAAGTCTCGTGGATCCACAGCTTAGTGAAAGCTCGTATTTGTTTACACCAAAGAAAATTTTGGACTTTAGTACTGACAGTGGATAACTTTGACTTTGACTTGTTTTCATGATCTTGAATAGATTCAAACCTAAGGACTGGCAAAAGGATCTGGTATAGATTCGCACTTAGGAGAATGTATCAAAAAACAACACGTATGCAAAGTAAATATTTGAGTCAGACACAATTCCTTCAATCTGTGGAGAGAAGAAGTTCATGGTGGCATACCTGTTTAAAGGAAAATTTTGGAGCAACAATATTTAAAGACATCAATACACTCTCAGGACAAAGGACAGCTCGTACTAGAGATCGTGTAGCCAAAGTTTAAAAACACCACATATCCGAAGTGTTTTGAAGTAATATTTGAAAAGGCTTAGAGCTGGAAGAAGAGTTTAGTGTGAGGCTTAGAGTCAGGGATCTTGACTCTCAACCCCGCAGCTAGAGTTTAAGCTTAGAGCTAGAGCCCGTAGGATATTGGACTCCTCAACCCCATCCCAGATCTATCTTTCTACAGAAGCAGAAGTACAACAGAGGAGCTCCCAATAGTGGGTTTTTTCTCAACGCTAGGGCAGTGTTCACACCTCCTAAAGATTGATCCAGAATTTCTATGGAACAAAAAACTCGAACAAATATATAGCAAGAAATAGAAGTGTAGTGAAGAACAAAGAGTAAGTTCAGAAGTCGAATTCTGGGCAAATTTTCTATAGAATAATACTTCGCATCTGAGAAACCTGTATGTTGGCACATTTCTTGCAAACATAACCGCACCTGAAAGATATTGTGGACTTGTGAAAGCACTGAAGCTCAAACCTAATGTGACATTCTTTTGACCTGTGGAGATTAACACTTCCTCTCTTGGTTCTATAAATATTTTTGAAGACACATTTTGGATATGGTGTTGTTCTCTGTTTTTATACTCAGTGATGTATGACATGATGCTTTCTCCATTCTCAGTGTTATGACATTATGAAACTCGGTACTATGATCAGTCCTATGATGATGATATATTTGGTGCCGTGATAATGATATTTCTATCCTGATATTCAAAGCCATGATGAAGGTTCAGTCATGATGCTTCAGTGCTACAACATTCCAGTGCTGCAGAACTTGGAGATACTACAAAAGTGATCATTGTAATTAAAAAATTTGAATAGCAACCTATAGTCTGTTTCAACATACCTCTGAACTGCACTATTTGTAATATGTCTGAAACTTCTTTCTGCAATATTACAATATCACTGTAATTTTGTATTGAGTTGCATGATGAAACTACACCAAAAGTGTCTCTGAGATAATAGAGCTTGATTTGAAACAATAAACCTATAACCCTGTAATCTGCAATTATGTGATAACTACAGAAGATGATCTGAATTGTATACAGTGATCTGAGATTTCAGATAACTTCAAATTCCTGAGGTTGAAAGGTGAAACTATACCCCTATATTTATAGTTTAGATCTGCATGTTGTCTCTTTCTAAGATTAATGTAAAGTTATAAACAATTGACTGAAGAAGAACATTGAAAAAAGACTGTAAATATTCAAGACAGTGCATGAAATCAAGGATTTGTAAATCCAAGGCTTCAAATGACATCATCAACATGAGATCCAAGTTCGATGAAGTCAATCTTGAGCTCAAGGCTCAAATTCTGGCCAATCCTGCTTTTGATTACACCGAGGACACACATCAATGGGTCAAGAAGTCATTGTCATCAAGCCTACAATAACAAACCCTAGATAAATGAACATGACAGCAAAAGGGGTCACATCAATGGGTCAAGAAGTCATTGTCATCATGCCTACAATAACAAACTCTAGATAAATGAACATGACAGCAAAGGGGGTCAATGACCTAGCCAGGGCCACATTAGGGCTAGTAGTTACAATTGTAACCACAGAGAATATTGTTAGTGGATATATCTAGCAACTCATGCCAAATGAGGTGCCACCATATATTTTGAAGATTCTTCACTTGCCAAACACTAGGGCAAGCAATCTAGTATGGCCTTTGTCTAACTACTATAATTGCGATACTATCTAACATGAAAATTCAAACAAGGGGGAGCCATAGCAGATCTTCACGTCTTTATGGGGTCCCCTTCAGAGGAACCCCTCCATATTATCCACATTTTTTGTTTATATATTAAATTCATAGAAATAATGAAGTGAGGGGATCCCTCCAAGCAATAAAACATTGTTCTGCACATGGTTTATGATAACATTTTTGCCAACTAATTAACTAGTTTAGATTTGCATGTTGTCTCTTTTTTGGGATTAATATAAGAAACTAGGGAGTTACGCAAATATTTAAGAGTCAAGACAGTGCATGAAATCAAGGGCTTGTAAATCCATTGCTTCAAATGCCAGTGTCAACATTAGATTCAAATTTGACAAAGTCTATCTTGAGCTCAAAGCTCAAATTATAGTTAATCCTGAATTTGATACATTAAAAAAACTCATCAATGGATAAATAATACATTGAATGAGTGCTCTGTCATCATGCTTGTTGTAGTTAATCCTAATTAAATGAACACAAAAATAAAAGGAGTCAATGGATGCACTAGGACTACATTAGGATTGGTAGTTAAAACTATAACTAGAGAGAGCATGTGGTCACCGGCTATATCCATGGAATTTCAAGCCAAATGAGGTGTCACCATCTCATTTTAAGAGTCGCAACTTACAAAAACTAGATAAGACTTTCAGCTCTAATATGGTCTTCATTCAACTAACACCATTGCACTCCTATCTAACACAAATCTTAAAAAATGAGGCAGAGTCACTGCAGATCTTCAAGTCTTTATGAGGTCCCATTCAGGGGAATCCTTCTATTTTCATATGAAATCCATGGGTTCTATCTCTATATTGAATTCATGGATACAACAACAACAAGGTTCCCTCCAAGCCATTAGAAACGACTCTATGCAAGAAGGCAACTCCTTGATAGTTTCTTTCCCGTGGATTTTGGCATAAGCAAGGATGCTATCGTGCTTTTAGTTTTAAGCCTTCTTGGAGGATCCTATGCAAAAATATGCCCTCCTCCCAATCCCATCAATTCAAGGATGAGGTGAAGCCTAGGCTTTCTATTCCCTCAAAGAAAAAGCCGCCCTCAATTTTGCCTTTATAGTGGAGAAATCAAAGGACATTCCAGTGTTGGAACTTGCATGTATATGCCCACAACTTTTTGTATTGAAGGGATGGCACTCTTTGTCCTTTGAATGGGCTTTGGCCATCTACAACAATGCTTCATGGGTGGAAAAATCAAACCTATATTACCAACGATGAGCTCTTCCTCCATTCCAAGTGTTACTTCATTGTAATTTTTAAGGCCATGGTGGATAGGAAAAAGAAATTCAACCTAGGACCCTATTTCTAGGGGAAAATGCACCTCTCCTTTCATCCCTAGTTCTGAAATTTTGATCCAAACACCATGATTATTACAGCAACTCTGGTCTACGTAAGAGTTCCAAACCTCCTCTTCACTTATGGTATCCTAATTTTCTTGCAACTATTAAAAACTCCCAGGATTATTTTATTAAAGTTAATGGAGCTCATATTGTCATGGGCTCAACATCTTTACCCATATCTGTGTAGTGCTCAACCTAAGTTGTGATTTTCCCAACTAGTTGCTCATATAATGGGTTGATCTCACTTTTACCGAAATGTTAGACATTGAAAGCACAAAATTTAGATGTAGATCATGCCAACAAATTGTACACCTCCAAGAAACCTATTCATCCACCAACGTCTTCTACATCCAATGGACATAGGAAAAATCCCAAAGGATGGTAAGTAATACAGGGAAACATATGTGCTCCAAGAAAGAAAATGGCTCGAGCGAAAGAAAAGAAACCTATGCAAGTTCCCCTTGGTAGTGGTGGGGAGACACACTCAACTTTGGTGCCATCAAATCTCTTTTGAGGTTTAAAGCATCTTCGTGAATCGAAAAAGGAAAAGCTTAGTCCTAACAACCTTGCGTTCATGATTCCCTTTCACAAATCAGTATATCACAATGCCACTAACCCATGTCAACAAAACTGGGTGGATCAATATTAGAAAGAAAAAGAAACAAAAGAAAAAGTGATCCTCATGAGACAAACCACAACACCTAGTGACCATGTAACTTCTTCAACTCTCTACAAATGAGTCAAGTTGTGTTTCTCTATGTTCTCTGCATTTATATCTATTTCATAGTTATGTTTCAATATTATGTCCATAGTTGTGGGATTGAAGCATGACAAAGGAAGAAGGAAATCATGTAGCATCCACATTTTGCCAGTGTGAGTACCCATTTCTTTGTATTCACTTTTCATCCACATAAGAAAAGAGCAAAGCATAGGCCTCTCCTAGTTGGGTTCGTCCTGTATTGGGTTTTCCTAGGGTTTATCTTGTATTCAATGTATGGATGGTGTGTAATTGTTTGTTTCCTTCATTTCAATTTTAGCTGATTCTCAGTAATTTCTGTGTTAAATCTAATGATATGAAGTCTGCAATCTTGAGTAGAATAGTGCTAGTAAAAGACTGTATAATATTATAAAATTTGTTATGAAGATCCGGTGGAACATCCACGACAGTGTACAAATCAGAAATGGACTAAGAACCCAATGGCATGCATTAACTCCATTCATTCTCTATGCTTCCAATTTCCCAGAGATAAATAACATCAAAGAGTAACAAAGATACAAAGCAAGACGAAACTGCATATCAAAATGCACACTTGCATTTCTGAACCAAATGACAAAAACCTGCAAAGCCTCCAAACTAAAAAATTCAACTCCACAACAAATGAGATTACTCGCACTAATATCAAATGTAAATCAATATACACTAGCACAGACACATCTAAAATTGTGTCCGATATGCACATCAATGTTCCAAAGCTCAGGGTTGAATATCTCAAATTTCAATATTCAATACATCAATCATTTCTCTAAACTCAAGATATGCAATATTGACCCTATCGAAACCAAAATTAGATGGATCTGGGATATTATATTCGATGCACCTAACACATAGTATAGATTAAATGCAATTACATGCAAATAAAGTATTGACAGACTCACCCACCCCAAGCAGGATGTAGAGCATCTCACATCTTTCAGTACAAACATAAACAACTATTCATTAAAATACCACTTAGTTTATTCATGTGGTAAGGATATGAATCAAGCTACAACAAGAATTAGAAGGAGAAAAAACATACCTTCGGTCCCTCTCCGCAAGCGCATTTTCTAAAAGTACAGTATATCCAATGTCAGCAGTTGATGCATTTGCCAAATAATCCTGGCCTAGACAAAAATGGACAAACAAATCAGTATCACATGGCAGACATAAGAAATCTCAAAGTAAGCATCTGGAAAAGTTCCATTCATAGTGCCAAAAATAATAACAGTAAGTTGAAGCAGTCATTGGTGACAGAAGCATAGATCCATGTTCCTAGATACAATGGATTATCGCATTAAGTCCCTTGGATTACAAGTTAGAAAGCAACACCGAATACAACATGCATCAACAGATTTTTATCTAGAGCTCTTGTGTGTTTGGACAGACAATAAGAAATTAAATACAATTCATGTGAAGGAACAATTAAAAAAAATTCAAAGCACACTTCAAATTCAAGAATGCAAACTCAAAATCAAAAGAGCACATCAGAATCTCTAAATAAGGTTTCATGATGATCACCATAAGTTGAATCTTTGCAAAATGTTTGGCTCTAAAAACAAAGCATGAGAATCTAGGCTATGATAGATCATAGGAAGCTAAGACATTAAATCTATGGGATGTTGGATATCATTGAATTAAATTTCAAGTAGAGATGATAACAAGTCGAATAAATGACACCTACCTGCCCCTTTTGTAAAAAATAGGGAAACAATTTACAGCTAGATATGCTTGGAAAAAGGAGGGCATGGTTGCCTCTACAGTGACAACTAGAAAATGAAACATGGAAACCCTATGCACAACAGGTTGCATGAGTAAATGCTAATAATATATGTTGGAAAATGAAATTGATATGCTTGAGACGAAAATAAGTGAGGCCTATTCATAAAGCAGTTCAAAACTGAATCCACTGGTTAGAAATTGTCCCCCACCTGACAATGCTTCAGGCACCATTCAATTCTACATCTAATATCCAAATTATCAAAATTCAGTTGTGCATAATTTTGTTTTCTGTGATCAGAACATAGTAATACCCACACAAATGTTCAAAATGCAGAGCATATATACATAATTTTTTTGTTTCTGCTTGAGGGCATGCATTGCACATAGTGTGGCTAGGGTTCGAAGCCCATACTGTAAATGGGGTTATCGGGATAATCAGACACTACAAACGCACATACTGTTCTAGGGTTCGAAGCCCATTATAGTTTTGAAGATCTTATAGATGGAAGCATCAGCTTCACAAATGGCTACTAGCATCAATAGAATATTGGATCTTTTCACTACTTTCTCTGATGGATTGACAGATAAAATCATGGAGGAAAATCTTAAAGATGTTGATCTCAATGTTAGAGCTCGGGCACTTAATTCCCTGCTTCAAAATCATCAACTCCAGGTTTTCAAGCAGGGTGATTTCATAGTTTACAAGCAACAGGCAAAAGAAAAATTTGTAAGGTTTAAGGGCCTCTCATCTGAAGATATGCTCATATATCAAGTCATAAAAACTGTTGGAAGTATGGGTATATGGAAAAAAAATATGAAAAGGGAAATTTTTTTTACAGCAACCACAGGTTAACAAAGCATTGAAAAATCTAGAAGCTCGTGACTTAATAAAAGGGGTGAAGTGTGTTTCTAACCAAGAAATGAAGGTGTATATGCTAGCAGAATTGACACCTTCAAAGGAGATAACTGGAGGTGCATGGTGCACGGATAAACTTTGATATGGAGTTCACTAACATTGTTAAGCAACAGTGTTTGCAGTTAGTCTTGCAGCAGGGTGTAGCCACTATTGAGAGTGTTGCTGATTTTGTGAGAAAATCAGGGATATCAAAGGTGGAATTGAAGGTTTAAGAACTCAAGAAAATGGTGATGTGGGAGAACTGATAAGAACCGGAACCAGTGACTTTGCTGCTATAGGGGTTCCCAAGCTCAAATTCAGGAGTAGTCGACATTTACGAACATTTCTTGTGGAGTTTTCCCTGTCTTGCAAGAGTGCACAGATGATGGCTTGATTTTTGATTTTCATGGCATGGAAGCTACATTATACATGAAATAATTGTTTAAACTCTTACCTTCTCATAGACCTCTCAATAGATGGAGGAGGAGGGTGGCCTTCTTCTTCTTGAAACTGAATAATCGTGCTTGAGTTTTCAGGTTCTTGAAACTGAATAATGCATTCAATATCGATGAGAGGGTTTTCCGGTTCCCTCATGTAGCTCTAGCTGTGCTCTACTGTTTTGGTTGGTAACAGAATGTTATGTCTTTTGTTTGCCCGCCAATACTCCACGACAGTACCCTTTTGAAATTTATTGAAATTTAAATGGAGTGGGAAAATTATTTTCGGATGAGTCAAAGCATTTTAATCGAAAGGGTAAAAACTTAAAAAAAAAACAAAAAATTTATTCCAATATAATAAATATTTAAATTTCTTAAACTTTATTCAAATATGGTAAATATTTTAATATTTTTCAAAACAAAGGTGGATGCTATGTTGGGTTTGCAAATCACTCTATATTTTTTATGTTATTTTTTTTTTCATTGTATATGATTAATCTAGATTCATTTTAACTTCCAATCTATCAAATGTCTATAGAAATCAAATCTAAGGAGTTTTGCATTTCAAGAGATTTAATTCCTCTCTCTCGACCTTGGTAGATCTAGAGTTAAAATATATCTAGATTGGGTTGATTATTAATTTCATGTTTTTAATTTTTATTTTATTTTGACAGACTCTAACTGTTAAAGATAAAATTACAACGTTTTGACCATAGGAGAAGAATTCAACTCTGGAGAAACCCTAGAGGCCCACGGAAAAATTTCAAGCGGAGAAAGGGTCGTAGTTTTGACAAAGAGTGAACAGGATCTAGACAATGTGATCTCTGATATCCTTGTCAAAATGCAAAATAAGATTAAATGGTAACCATGAGTTTTTTATCCACATGATATATATTTTGTACAAATATGGTGGCCATGATAAACCCTTTGAAGACACGCAATTATTCATCAAATATTTTTTTTAGATGACATTTTGACTGCTTACTATTGGACCCACATGGAGGAGGAGGAGGAGTTGGTGGATTATGAACTAGAGGAGGGGGGTTTTCAACAAATTTGGTCTAGTTCCAAGGATTTTATCCATTCGCATTTCAAAGTCAACTTAGAAGGTCACCATACTGTATTTTCTGGGCCTACCAGATCTTTAGAAAGAAAAGTTAAGAATTCAATAGGCAATTGTCTAGCGGTTCGAAGGCCCTAACCCCTACTCCAGCCATGCACTATTTGGGTCCTTTAGTTTCAGCTAGCCCAGGGCCTGAGGACGTTTGTTAGGGGCTAGAGAACTCTTCTTGGGGTGTTTGGCTCTAAGTTTAGTTTCCCTATTGTCCTAAATATTGGAGGAAGACATACAATGTGTTACTACTTCCTTAGGGTTTTCAGAATTTTTTGAACACAGTGGGGGTTCTTCACTCTCATAAGCCTCTCTGGATAGTTTTCTTGTATATCCTTCATCTCAAGTGCCATCAGCCTCGCCCTCCTTCGGCAAACTAGTGAAGGAGAGCCTTGCCTCGACAACGGAAGAAGGTCAAACTAACATCATAAATGGTCTTGTGGTTTTCAGGGAGAAACACCCTTGTGAATAAGAATGAGTTATGATTCAAAATGAATCTGAGAAAGAAAGGAAGTGGAAAATCCATTGTAGTGTAAAGAAGAAGAACAAATTCCTTCGTTCTCTATTTTTGGGAGTCAACGTCACCATTCAAAAGACTGAGGAAATGTCCCAAAAATACTTGGCTGGGTAAGTAAGGGGTTGAAAATTAAGGTCCTCAACCCTAAATGTGTGGGCAGAAAAGGAAATCTTACCTATTGTAAAATTTCCTCCAGAGGTGTCACTATTAGCCCAAGGTTGGATTCATTTGTGCTTCAAAGATGTAGCAGACACCCGAGAGGTACAACAAATGGTTTAGAAAATTGATTCATCTCCTATCCTTGTCAATTTCTAGATTTTCCTCTTCGATGCAAAGTAGGAGAGACTAGATATGGCCCCAATCTAGGTTCATCTTCCAAGTCTCCCTCCTAACTATCGAGACACCCTAATTTTCAAAGATATAGGTAACTCATTGGGATCTTATCTAGCCCATGAATCTACATATTTAGATATGGGGATTAAGACATACACCCATATTTTGGTTAATATGGACCTCATATAAGGGCTCATAGAAGGTGTTGTAGCTCCTAGAGACAGCCTTGAGTTGCAAAATACTAGTGCCTAGCACATGTTAAGGTCAGAGGTTAAATATGGACAACTATATGAATGCCTCTGACAGAAAATGGGTCAAGAGAATAATGGTTTTTGTGATTCAAGGATGGAGAAGACCATTTGAGCCTAATTCATGTGAATTTCCTATATTCATGAGAGTGCTCAGGAGGCTATGTGGCTTGATGGATTTTAAATGGGCCAAGTATAAAACAATGAGCAAAAACCTAAAAAATATGCAGAGGCGTTGAGAGAGAATGGATAAGGAACCCACAAGAGACAAGCAGGGTAGGAAGGGGTAGATGGAATGAATGAGGGCAGTATGGATTTTTCTCATCATCACACTTAATCAACGACACTTTCCTCTTTCAACTAAATTAAAAGGCAGATAGATTCATTTTAAACACTTTGATAGTTAGAAATTCCCTTCCTTTCTCCTTCTCCACTTTGCGTGTGGTCATAGGCCAACAGAAGGCATGGATATCGGGATTGGGGTGTAGTGTATTCAGATATTTGGTTATGAAGGAATACATTTTAGGTGTAGGCGGGGCCATATGTATGGGCACCTGGCTAAAAACTATAAGCTTCCACTTTTTGCGTAGGACTATCCATCAATAGGGAAGGACATATTAGGTTAGAAAAGGGTTTTAGATTGGAGATTTTGGGCACCAAGGAAAAGCTATATGGTGCAACTCCTCTCTGCAAAACATCCTCCATGTCATTGGTGACAATTGTTAGGAGATAGTGTTTATGTTGCTAGTTGTCTAAAATCCCTACTAAAGGGGTGGAGTTTCATTTCCTTGGATGCTAATGGAAGGTTTTAGGGTTTACTAGTTGGATGCAAAGCCATAAATATTTGGGTATCCAATTCTTGGGGTTTGGATTCTAGTTTTTCCATTGAGGATAGAGGGCAAGAAGTGGAGGGAGATATGGAGAGGGAGGTAGGGAGAAGGAAAGAAAGGGAGGGAGGGAGGGAGCGAGATGGAGAGAAAGGGAGAGCTGGAGACTAACAATTATGCACGCTATTTTTTTGTCTTTATTAGAACGAAGGTTTGAGATTGTATTTTGTTGAGGAAAACGAGAGAGGAAACCCTAATTTTGGGGGATGAAATGGTTATGGTAGCAAGGAATCTTTTGAATGAAACATTTATTTTTCATGTTGTAAAATTCAACCTGTGTAAGAAAACTACAAATGATGTTCAAACCAAGTTGTAAAAATATAGAATCTTTGTTAAATGTAAAATCATTTTATTGTTGAGAACTATCTAGGCTAGGAATGAAACTCCAACACCTTCCATTAACCAATTTTCAGTACACACTTCATTAGAGGCCTCTCTTATACTCAATTTAATATCAATTTTATGCCTAAATGCTAGGACTGCCACACAAATTCCCTCATTCCATGCTTTACTATATGCCTCTTATATATTCATAGCTTATTTATCATGTAGGAACCTCTAGGACATATGAATCCAACACATGAATCAACCCCTAGAAAATACATTATATGCTTCCTCATAATTAAGGGGTTTATTATAACTCTTAAAGGAAGTTTAGATTATTGGTTGTGGGCTGATACAAACTTTTTTATCGAAGATATAGTTATGATGATGAGCTTTAGAAACTTAGCCTAAATCCCATGAAATTATCTATCTCCAATCCATATCTAGGTTGATTACTCATATTTTCTTATCCTTAATACCTTTTTTAGAATGAGATAGGTCTAGTATCGTACCTAGCCTAGTCGTTAGCCCATGTGATTCTCTAAAACTCGGCTACATGCATTGATTATCGTACTCCTTAAAGGTTGGTTTCACAAGTGTGAGTTTTTATCTTTGACATCCCAACTTGTACAATTATCGCATAAATTAGCTTTATTTCCAAATACAAAGAAGCACATATGATATACCTTCAACATTTGTGTATTTTCCTCGAAAAGTGCGACACTTTGAAACAAAATTAGAGTTTGCATGTCATTCATTCAATATTTTGAACAACATGCAACTAATTATGGTAGGTATTGGAGTATTCTGTTTGACATATGTGTTTATATGTGGTTTCATTTTCTTAAGAGATGGTATCAAGGAAAAATAATTTGGCCATTGGTTTGACTTTCGCTGACATAGGCCCTTAATATTTGTGCCCCCTAGATATATTTTCCCTTTCGCTCTTGATTCAATTTTTTTGAATGTTTTCCAACCTCATGTATAAAATTTATCCTTATAAATTGAGTCACCTATACACCAATTTTAGTAATTTTTGTCTAACAATATTGATCATTTGGAGGATGGGGATGGTATGGTTCTAGGCCTTGCCTCCCAATTGAACATTTATTTATCTATCTACTTGGGTTCCAACGCACCTCCTTCCCAAATTCAATGCACCTTCATTCTTTAAGGCTTACAACCTAATGTTATAATTACAAAAATGGATGAATGAAAATACAATGTTAAGGAAGGTTCTCTTGCATGCCTTAAAGTGCCCTAGATTCATATGAAGACTCTTAGCTAATTTTTCTGTTGCTTCTATGCTCAATGCATTTCTGAGTGCAACTCTTTGCTCACCATTCATTAACTAACATTACTTCTTGTTGTTCTTCTTATGTGGATAGTTTGTGGCATAATGTCCATGCTCATGACAGTTGAAAGATTGCACCTTTGACAAGTCTCGCTTCTTTCCTATCTTGTTGGTCTCGGATTTGGAATGAGATGCCTTCCCTTTTCCTTTCTTCGCCTTGCCAGCGAAGGCACAATTCTCCTCATCATAAGCCTTTGATGAGGATCCATCTCTAGTGCTCCATCGAATTTCTTCTTATGCCAAATCAGACCATAGTCGCTCCCAATCTAGAAGCTTCTCCCTCCCATTAATAGAGTTATGGGAAATATGCCACCTCTTGGGAAGTCCTATAAGAGCTAGGCTCACCAAATCATCTGAGGCAACATAGATCCCAACACTTCCAAGCTCATCTTCACATTGAGTGAACTTGGTCAAGTATTTTTTGATCGTGTCACCCTTCTCCATTTTGATCTTCCTGAGCTTGTCTTTCAGCACCAACTTCTTGTGGTCGCTGCTATTCAGGTACAGATCTGTCAAGGCCTTCCACATTTCAATGGTTTCACCTTCTCGTGGAGGCTTGAGACACTATGGCCTCGAACTCCTTCTAACAAGATCCTTCTCGCCTTTGCAACCAGGGTGTGTTAGGGAGTGTAAAAGCATGCCCAGGATTGTAGGGGATGTTAACACATGCCACATAGTGCTAAGGCATTTGAGACATGTCAGGTGTCATGGAATGTCAAGATGTAAATTATGTTGCTTAGTTTTTTTATGACCACAGTTGGATGTGATGATCTTTGTCTTGGTAACTTTTTAAGTGGGATGTGTTGAGATTGGACACGAGTTGCCTAAGATGAGTTACAAGTAGTTCTTAGGTGAACAATGCATATTTTGAATTTCCACGACACATGAGAATCTGGGTTTGGTCTTAGAATATTTGATGCAAACACACAAAAGTGCCACAACACATCTACTTTTTCACAACGAAATCTACACACATCAAGGAATCATGAACTAGTGCACATGAAAATTTTTTACTTTTTCAAAATGTTCTTAGTTAAATTACAAACTATAATAGAATAGGCTAGAGCTCGCATACCTGGGATCATGGCCCTTTACAATCACACTGATATAACTAGGGCTTGGTGTTAGTCCTTTGACAACCAATCTACCTTGAACAAGACAACACCTGACCCACTTTTTTATGGTTGCCACACATATCATTTTTAGTCCACATGTCCTGAACACATCTGACAGGTCCTCTTGCCTCTCGTTATGTGACTCCTCAATCTGCCTCTATCAATGAAATAAACTCCTCAATCCACCTCTATCCCCCCAGAATTCGATCCCGATAGGGAACCACCCCCTGCTGCTCCTCAAAATGATGCGCAGCCTCCTCATGACGAATCTGCAATCACTTTTGTCTCTTTGGTTTCCTCAATGGGACCTCCACGATCACGCCAAACTATGACAAAATTTGTGAAAAACCTCGATGGACTACCAGAAACCACTCTGCCTCCAACACTCCCACACAGAGAAGCCCTCTAATGGGAGCTTTCTCCTTTTCATTTACAACTCCTTATGTGAGAGAACACTACAAGCCCCATCTCAACATGATGAAGTGTAGATATTGTGAATAATTCAAAACGAGGCTTCGCAAATTATCCAATTGTCTACATTCAGTATACATGATAATAATGGAATTACCCACAAACACATATGCTCGTAACCAGTACCTAGTTCTCTAAGAATCAATTAATGTTTCTAATATGCTCAGTTAGAGATCAAGGATTCTCTTAGGAGGTCAATTTGCTGGTTTGGGGTGTTGTACTTTTAGTGGTTAAGGGGTTAGTAGTTAAGGTGTTTAGGGGTGAAGGGTCATAGGTTAAGAGGACAAGGATTTATGTCTTAGGAGGTTCATGGATTAATATAGGTTAGGGGTTAATGTCATAAGATTTAATGAATGAAGGGGTTTATGGGTTATGATTTATGAGTGCAAGGGTTAATGGAATATGGATTGGGTGTTAAGGGGATAGGGAATTTAGTGGTTATGGGTTAAGGGTTTATGTGTTGTGATAATTTGACTCCTAATCCCCTTATCACCATTATTTTGGGTTCCCCTATCAATTTCTCTCGCTGCCTTCCCTCTAGGTCCCCTAGGCCCTATGAAATTAGGTCCTAAGCCCCCTTCTCATTCTCTAATGCTAGGATTATAGATCTTAGTAAACCATGCTTTCACCTCTGAATTATACACATACATGCTACCCTTGTGTCCCCTTGGCCCGTTCAAGACACCATAAGATACCCCCCCCCCTCCCAAAGAAACTTTTTGGTTATGTCATTCCAATTTTCCTAATGTTATGACCCCCCAAATTTGGTCTCAATGCACTTACAAGTACACCCTTGGGCCCCCTTGGCTAAGAGAGTAAATGTTAGGGGTTATGGGTTGTGATAAGGGAGCCCCTAATCCACTTATCACAACTAGAAATAGGCTTATGAACACCATCAATATCTATTTTTGGTGTTGTGATGAAAGCAATAATGAATACAAAATTTGTGTTCAATGGGACAAGGAAAAAGTATGCCAGAAACATAGTAGGAAATTTTGGAAAAAAGGTTTTAAGTAACTGGGACTTCGCTCCCGCTCTTATCTCCTTAACCCTACTCTTCTTTAAACTCTTTAAACCCTCCCTGTAATGGGAGCTTGCTCCTTTTAATTTACAACTCCTTATGTGAGAGAACACTACAAGCTCCATCTCAACATGATGAAGTGTAGATATTGTGAGTAATTCAAATCGAGGCTTTGCAAATTATCCAATTGTCCACATTTGGTATACATGATAATAATGGCATTACCCACAAACACATATCCTCGTAACCAGTACCTAGTTCTCTAAGAATCAAGTAATGTTTCTAATATGCTCAATTAGAGATGAAGGATTCTCCTAGGAGGTCAATTTGCTGGTTTGGGGTGTTGTTTTCGGCTTTGGATACTTAGTGGTTAAGGGCTTCAAGGGTCAAGCGTCAAGGGCCAAAGGGATTTAGGGTCAGAGGATTTAGCAGTTAAGGACTCAATATTTAGGAGATTTAGGTGTTAGTGGTTAAGGGGTTATTAGTTAAGGTGTTTAGGGGTTAAGGGTCACAGGTTAAGAGGATAAGGATTTATGGATTAGGAGGTTCATGGATTAATATAGGTTAGGGGTTAATGTCATAATATTTAATGAATGAAGGGGTTTATGGGTTATGATTTATGAGTGTAGAGCTTAAGGAAATATGGATTGGGGGTTAAGGGGATAGGGAATTTAGTGGTTATGGGTTAAGGGCTTATGTTTTGTGATAATTGGACTCCTAATCCCCTTATCACCACTATTTGGGGTTCCCCTATCAATTGCTCTCGCTTCCTTCCCTCTAGGTCCCCTAGGCCCTATGAAATTAGGTCCTAAGCCCCCTTCTCATTCTCTAATGCTAGGATTATAGATCTTAGTAAACCATGCTTTCACCTCTGAATTCTACACATACATGCTACCCTTGTGTCCCCTTGGCCTGTTCAAGACACCATAAGATACCCCCTCCCCCCCATAAAATTTTTTATTATGTCATTCCACTTTTCCTAATGTTATGACCCCCCAAATTTGGTCTCAATGCCCCTACAAGTACACCCTTGGCCCCCCTTGGCTAAGGGAGTAAACGTATTAGGGGTTATGGGTTGTGATAAGGGAGCCCCTAATCCACTTATCACAACTAGAAATAGGCTTATGAACACCATCAATATCTATTGTAGGTGTTGTGATGAAAGCAATAATGAATACAAAAGTTGTGGTCAATAGGACAGGGAAAAAGTATGCCAGAAACATAGTAGGAAAATTTGGAAAAAAGGTTTTAAGTAATCAGGACTACGCTCCCGCTCTTATCTCCTTAACCCTAATACTTCTTTAAACTCTTTAAACCCTCCCTGTAATGGGAGCTTGCTCCTTTTCATTTACAATTCCTTACGTGAGAAAACACTACAAGCTCCATCTCAACGTGATGAAGTGTAAATATTGTGAGTAATTCAAATCGAGGCTTTGCAAATTATCCAATTGTCTACATTTGGTATACATGATAATAATGGCATTACCCACAAACACATATCCTCGTAACCAGTACCTAGTTCTCTAAGAATCAATTAATGTTTCTAATATGCTCAATTAGAGATGAAGGATTCTCCTAGGATGTCAATTTGCTGGTTTGGGGTGTTGTTTTCAGCCTTGGATACTTAGTGGTTAAGGGCTTCAAGGGTCAAGCGTTAAGGGCCAAAGGGATTTAGGGTCAGAGGATTTAGTGGTTAAGGACTCAATATTTAGGAGATTTAGGTTTTAGTGGTTAAGGGGTTAGTAGTTAAGGTGTTTAGGGGTTAAGGGTCACAGGTTAAGAGGATAAGGATTTATGGCTTAGGAGGTTCATGGATTAATATAGGTTAGGGGTTAATGTCATAAGATTTAATGAATGAAGGGGTTTATGGGTTATGATTTATGAGTGCAGGGGTTAAGGGAATATGGATTGGGGGTTAAGGGGATAGGGAATTTAGTGGTTATGGTTTAAGGGCTTATGTTTTTGTGATAATTGGACTCCTAATCCCCTTATCACCACTATTTTGGGTTCCCTTATCAATTGCTCTCGCTGCCTTCCCTCTAGGTCCCCTAGGCCCTATGAAATTAGGTCCTAAGCCCCCTTCTCATTCTCTAATGCTAGGATTATAGATCTTAGTAAACCATGCTTGCACCTCTAACTTCTACACATACATGCTACCCTTGTGTCCCCTTGACCCATTCAATACACCATAAGATACCCCCCCCCCCAAGAAACTTTTTGGTTATGTCATTCCACTTTTCCTAATGTTATGACCCCCCAAATTTGGTCTCAATGCCCCTACAAGTACACCCTTGGTCTCCCTTGGCTCATAGAGTAAACACATTAGGGGTAATGGGTTGTGATAAGGGATCCCCTAATCCAGTTATCACAACTAGAAATAGGCTTATGAACACCATCAATATCTATTGTAGGTGTTGCGATGAAAGCAATAATGAATACAAAATTTGTGGTCAATAGGACAAGAACCATCAAGATGTTGAACCATACAATGTAAAGATGGTTTTCAATGCTAGCTAGTGATCTAGTCACATAAAAGAGTCCCCCATAAATTTGCGCTTTGGGACACCCCTAGGATTCAATAATTAATCTAAAGTGAGAGGATTCGTTGCTAAGGTGACAATGGAAACGACCTTGGGTTGACGCAAAATGAAACTTAGTGATCCTTACAAAACTAGGGTGTCGGTTTCATCATCAACAAGAGGCACAATTGACAAGTGGCAACATCTCACATTTAAGGCACTTAGCAAAAAATATTTATGCATGTTTTTCCACCGAGGGTACCTTAATTCACATTTCCTAAGGCACAAATCACATATTTTGATGAATTTTGGATAACACACGATCACACAATCACATATAAGTAAGAGAAACAAGTTATAAATCACATAACACAAGATGTATCTGGGGAAGCAACTGCTCAAAACCCTTTATCTCTATTTTGTATTAAGTCAAGGAATCATGAAACAATACAATGCTTAATCTCTCTTGAGATTCTCTAGCACTCTGCCAATTGTCTCCTGCTGATCTAGGCAAAATCGGTCTAATACTTAGCCAATTATCAGCCTTCCTTCAGCCTGCCTTGCTCACACAATTCCTATGGAATTATCTCCATATTAATTAGGAAAATCAACTTTCCTTGATTGCACAATCCATCATGGCATCCCAATGACTTTGTAATTGCACATGGGAATTTTTTTATAAATACAACTGATAGTTATGTTCCTTTGAACTGTGTTACAATAAGGATGAAGGGTCTTTTTATTATTTAAAAATAAGATAAAACCCTAAACAACCAAAACCCTAACCCGAGGAGATGTAACACCAAGAGTTTATGGGCCCCGTTGGGGTTAGTTGGGCAGCCAACTTTATGGGGTCATAACTTGGTCATATGATCTTCGTATGACGCACATGATACCTCGTTAGAAAGATCTCTCTGAGGACTACAACTACTAGTGCGATTTCTATGAAATCGCTAAACCTTCCATGCCCAAAAAAGCATCGTTTGGGGCCTCAAAACAACTCCTGAAGTTCAGGACCCGAAAAACTGACAAAAATAGTAAATTGTGCTATAATTAAGGAAACTGAAAAACTGAAAGAGACAATGGTGAGGGCCCAAGTGGAATAGGCGAGTGGCCACCAATATCCACCTCGATCACCTTAAATCAAATTTCTTGAGCTAACTTAGTCATCATGACTTAGTTAACTAACAAAAGTTGTTATGAGACGAAAGTACAATTTATTGTCCAATTTATTTAAGGGGAAAATAAATTAGACGCCTCACATTCCTCACTCCTGGTACATCAAAATTCCTCACCAGTGTGGGTGCATTTTTTTTGTCCTTTCTAGTTTCCAATTTCATTGTTTCTTGTTGCAAATTTCAACACTCCCTCTCAATAAGAAAGGAATTCAATATATCTCCATCCGGTACCTTTGGAAGACTCTGATGACAGATGCATCCGGTTCTACATGCTACACTTCTCTAGTGTTTTTTGCACCTGCAAATCCTGAAACTGAATAGCCTCCGAACAACTTACTCAGTATAATGCATCTGTCATCAGAGTCTTCTGACTGCTGCTAGCTACTGCACCTGTCTAGTACTGGATTCTCTGCGCTGCTGCTGACATCTGCATCCGTGCCCTTTGAACTATTGCTAGCTCTGATTTGTGATCCAGTATTTGACATCTGTCACTCTGATTTCTGTCTTGCTGACATCTGACTACATAAATCTAACTGATCCTTCCTACTACTATTGTACTATGGGCTCCTCGTAGCCAGGTTCGATCCATGAGACACACCATCTCAATGGACCTTGCCCAAATTTCTTATCTTGGGATTATGTCTACACATCACCCCACCGTACACCTCGAGGTATGGCTACTCCCTCTTCCCATCTAGCTCAAAATTTCCCCCTCATGGAGGTCTCTGCTTGAGTGGATGCTTCCACTCAGTCTCCTCTCTGCTTCTCCAATTGTGGCAGCTACTCCACAACCTTCTGAGACTGCTTCTCATGAAGATTCATGTTGAGAGGTATTTATGCTCCCTTTAAACCACCAAGTCTCTAACTTCTACCTTTCTCCTCAAAGCTTTGCATGCATCTGGTACCTCAATTACATATAGGTTCTTGACTCGCGCACAGTGTAATTGTCCCGACGTTACAAAAGGTTTCTAAAAAAGAGTTGATTTTAAATCGATGATATCTCCCTCATCCGAGCTCCGATTCGACCGATTTTTTTTTCTATTTCGGTAGATTTTCGCAAGGAATCCAAAGAGCCCATTTTTTTTTGAAAATTTTACACCAAAATATTCAAATATTCTATGCAAACTCGCCGCCCAAATTTTTTTTGCTCTAATACCATGTAGAAAATCTAACCAACGAGATTCAATCTAATCTTGTAATCTACTAAAACAAGATATTGAATCCTTCCTACAATTTGCGGAAAAAAAAACACGATCGCGCAATCACATATAAGTAAGAGAAATAAATTATCAATCACACAACAACATGATGTGTTTGGGGAAAGAAACTACTCAAAACCCCTCTATCTCTATTGTGTATTAAGTCAAGGAATCATGAAACAATACATTAATGCTTAATCTCTCATGAGATTCTCCAACACTCTGTCAATTGTCTCCCATTGATCTAGGCAAACTCGGTCTAGTACTTAGCCAATTCTCATCCTTACTTCAGCTTGCCTTGCTCATGCAATTCCTAGGGAATTAACTCCTTATTAATTAGGAAAATCAGTCTTCCTTGATTGCGCAATCCATCATGGAATCCCAATTACTTTATAATTTCACATGGGAAATTTTCTCTGAATACAACTGATAGTTATGTTCCCTTTAACCTCTGTCTCAACTGGGTATTCCTCGAAACTGACATGCATGCAACTATTAATAGCGAATTATCAGTTAAATGATTTATCGCTCATTGTGAATTAAATCTAATTTAATTCACTGGACCTCTCACTAGCTCATCACTCATTTAGAACCATTTAAACTGATTTTAACGCATTTAATTGAGTTAAATACACTTGCAACCCACTAAAGCATCAACTTCAACTGGACCCCAAAAATATTAGAATCCCTCTAGATGCCTCATCTCAGACCCTCAAGTACTTGAATTTCTTGAGCTAACTCGGTCATCATGACTTAATTAACTGACACAAGTTGTTATGAGATGAAATTACAATTTATTGTCCAATTTATTTAAGGGAAAAATAAATTAGACACCCCACATTCCTCACTCATGGTGCATCAAAATTCCTCACCAGTATGGGTGCATTTTTTTTTTGTCCTTTCTGGTTTCCAATATCAATGTTTCTTGTTGCAAATTTCAACATTTCAGAATTTGATGTGGCCTTCACACAAAGACACCATTGAAATCACATGCCCAAATTCTCATAAGAAACCTTTCTTAAGCTCGATTTGCCAGAAGAGAACCAACAATATGCCATCCTACTTCCTAGCACAAACCGACCATTAAGGTATGCAACATTCTTTTGAACCCTCACATGATGATCTTGCTCTTGGAGGATGATCATGACCTCCCTTTAGCAACCCTTACTTGGCCCTCATACTTGACCTACTTTAGGACTACATCTCTCTTCACCCCCTTGATGTGCCAAATAGTGGGAATACATGTCAAACATGCTAAGATGTGCCAAGTGATAAGGCATGCTAAGATGTGCAAGGGTGTGTCAATGCGTGTCAGGGACTTTCAAGACAACAAAAGGGAGAAAAAAGTTAAACTACAAGGAAATGAACACATAAGAGGGTTAATAAATCATCAATTTACCTTTTCCAAGAGGGGCATGCTAGCACTAACACTAGGCGGCAATAGGTGCCAAGTGCAAAGTCTTAGTGCATTCTAAGTGCCAAGTATTCCTTTGTTGCTTCTCATCTACTTTCCAACAATTGATCATCACAAATAAATTTAATATTAAACCATGCTAAATCATGCCAAGGCATCTCAACGTATTCCATACATGCTAAGACTTTCCAAGTGCCAACACGTGCCAAGCGCCAATATGTGTCAGGGACTAGTGTTATGCATGTTATGAAGTGGAAGGGAATGTTGAAGAGTGCTAAGGTGTGCTAAAGAGTGATAATGCATGTTGATGAGTGTTAAGGAGTACTAGGAAAAAACATTAAGGGAGAACTAGGTAAAAATTCATGGAAGTTAATGAATATGAGGAACGTGTACTGCCAGAGACTAGTGTTAATGGTCAGTGTTAGTTGTCATGCCAAGGAGGGAGTGACAACGTATGCTAAGCATTAGTAAGGCATGCTAGGGAATATCAAGGCATGTTAAGAATTCCCAAAGTTTGTTAATTATATCATGTGCCAATTAATAGTGCCAAGATATGCCAATACATGCTAGGTGCTAAGGATGTGGCGCAGGGTGCTAGGGAATGTCAATATGTGTTAAGGCAACAAAAGGAAGAACCAATAAGAGGGTTAATAAGTCAGGACTTTATCTTTTTGAAAAGGGGCATGATAGGCACACTAATAATAGGTCCCAATACATGCCAAGTGGCATTGTGTGCCAAGTGCTAATGTATGTCAATGCATTCAACCAAGGTGTTCCAGGGCATGCTAGGGACTATATGCAGCATGCCAACACATGTTAGCAGAGTACGATGTTGTGCTAGCACATGTCACCATGTGCTTGGGCGTAAGTGTCATCACAAGATGTTCTAGGTACAAAGATGTTCCAATACATGTGGGGTGCTAAGAAATGTTAGTGTGTGCCAAAGCATTAATTTAAGGCGTGCCTAGATTGGTGAGGATTGTTAGGTCTTTCTCATTAATAGAATTGTCAAAGCTTGATTATGTATTAAATAATATATTTCCTACACACAATAATGGAACTTTATCTAAAGGGAATTTGCTAGATAATAAACCTAATATATATGAATCATGTGTTGACTCATAGGAAATCTCTATTCGACTAGTCATTACTCAAGGGAAATGATACACATTAATTACTTCTAAAAAATTGATTGACCCTAACCACTATGGCCTTGGACATATTATAAAAAATACTCCACAATAATGGTATTAAATTGTTAACTTTTGACAAAAAATATATTAATAGGCACATAGCGTCATCAAAAACTCATTGGAATGATCAATGATGATGGGCATTTTTTGACCGTCACCAAAAGTAACAAAAAGAGCATTGGTGAGGGTCATTAAAAGTTCGTCACTAGAAGTGTCACCAAAGAGAGAATTAGTGACGGGCCTTTAACAACCCTCACCAAAAGTGTCATTGAAAATGTCTTTGGTGACGGACCATAAAGGACCATCACTATATACACTTACAGTGATGGTTTTTTAATGATCAATGATGACGGACATTTTTTGACCGTCACTAAAAGTAATAAAAAGAGCATTGGTGAGGATATTTCTTCAACAATGAAACATGAAAAACATTATGAACTTTAATATGACTAGGTAGAGCCAGTTTGTAAGCTATTGGGCCCACTCTCTCCAAAACCTCAAAGGGTTCGCAGTATCAAGGTGCTAACTTAGCACAATTGTTGTAATGCAAGGTACTTTTGCGAGGTTTAATTCTTAAGTACACATGATCTCCAACTTTGAATTTTTTGTGAATTGGTTTCTTATCCGCATAGCTCTTTTGACGGTCTTGAGCTGCTTTAATATTCTGTTGAATTTGTTTCACAGTCCGCTCCATCTCATGTAGTGCGTCAGGTCCAAGTACCAATTTTTCCTCTAGTTGACTCCAACTAAGTGGAGTGTGACATTTTCTGCCATACAAAGCTTCAAATGGACTCATTTTAATGGAGGTTTGATAACTGTTATTGTAAGAAAATTCTACCAAATGCTGAAAGTCTTACCACTTGGTGGGTCTATCCATCACATACATGTGAAGCATGTCCTCCAATATCTTATTTTTTATTTATGTCTATTCATTTGTTTGAGGATAGTAAGTTGTACTGAAGTTCAACTTTGTCCCCATTCCTCTAAACAGTGTTTTCCAAACGGAAGATGTAAACTTTGCATCCCTATCAGAGATAATTATCTTTGGTATTCTGCAGAGTTTAAAAATTTATTTCATGAAAACGTTAGCCACTTGTGTTGTCCCAAAAGTGGACTGAACAGGCAAAAAATGTGTTGTTTTGGTTAATGTATGAACCACCACGATAATTGAATCATGTTGCTACTTGGTACATGGCAGTCCTGTAATAAAGTCCAATGATACTACTTCTCACTTCCATTCTGGAATAGGGAGTGGATTCAGTAACCCAGCAGGATGTTGATGTTCCACATTAACTTGTTGGCACTCCAAACACCTTGCCAAGTAATTAGCTACATCCTTCTTCATTCCTGGCCAAAACATGTTTTCTGTAAGGTTGTCACCATATTTTGATAACCTAGATGACATGAATAAGGTCTCTTGTGGTATTTATCTAAGATTTCATGTTTTAAAGTGGATACATTTGGAATATACAGTCTTTGCTTGTAACTGATCAATCCTTTCAGATTCATAGTGTATCCTGAAATTTCAGTTTGCTGTAATTTTTCCTGCAATTTCACATATTGAGGATATTTCGATAACACTTCTTGAATTTGTTCTTCCACATAAAATTTTACACTACCTATATATGCCAAAACTTGATGAGAATGTCTACTTAAGGCATCAACAATTCGATTTTCCTTTCCTTTTATGTGTTTGATTTCCATATCAAATTCACTAAGGAAAACTCACCATCTTGCTTGCCTTGAATTTAAATCTAGTTGGCTAAAAAAATACTTCAAACTTATATGATTTGTCATTAATACAAATTTCTTACCCAACAGATAGTGTCGCCACATTTTTAGTGCATATATGACAACGGCCAATTCCAAGACATACACTGCATAATTTTGCTCATGCTTCTTCAATTTTCGGGACTCATAAGCTATTACTGCATTATCTTGCAGCAATACTCCTCCCAAACCTTCTATACAAGCATCTATTAATACAACAAACTCTTTAGTTGGATCAACAATTTTTAAGACAGGTGCAATAGTTAATTTATGTTTCAGTTGTTCAAAACTCTCTTGACACTTAGTTGTCCATTCAAATTTCCTCCCTTTTTCTGCAAGGATGTGATGGGGTAAGCCAATGCAGAAAACCCTTCCATAAATCTACGGTAATATCCAAGAATACCCATAAATGATCGTATGTTTGGCACATTGGTGAGTACGGGCCAATTTAAAATTCCTTATACATTTTCTGTATCTACCGCCAATCCTTCCCTGGAAATGACATGTTCCAGATATTGAATCTTGGGTTTGTAAAACTCACACTTACTGAGTATTTCATACAGTTGGTGTTCTCTAAGTGTTTGCAGTACTATTCTAATATGTTCCTGGTGTTCCTCTTTGTTTTTGGAGTACACCAGAATATCATCTATGAATACTAACACAAACTTATCCAGATGTTTGTGTAGAACATTGTTCATGAGACACATGAAAGTAGCAAGGCGTTTGTGAGTCCAAAGGGTAAAACTAAAAACTCATGATGTCCATATCGAGTTCGGAAGGCTGTCTTATGGATATATTCATCTTTAATACGAAGCTGATGATAGCCAGTTCTCAAGTCAATTTTTGAGAATATAGTTTCCCCCTCTTACTTGATCGAACAGATCATCTATAAGTGGAAGAGGGTACCGGTTATTGATGGTTAACTTGTTTAACTATCTGTAATATATGCAAATCCGGAAGGTTCCATCCTTTTTCTTGAAAAACAAAACTAGTGCTCCCAACGGAGAGACACTTGGTCTAATATACCCTTTGTTTAACAATTCTTATAACTGAAGTTTCAGTTCTAATAGTTTATGTGTACTCATTCTATAAGGTGCTCAGGAAATTGGAGTGGCCTCTACTAGTTCAATAGAAAATTCAATGTCTCTTCGAGGGGGAAGTTGAGGAATTTCTTCAGGAAATACATCCTGAAAATCCTTGATTGCAGGTAAGCTTTCTACAGGTTCATTTTCTGTTGGTTGTTCCAAATCTTCAATCTGGACAACATATATTGGACAAAATTTCCTTATTGTCTACTTCAATTGTAGTGCAAAAATCTGCTTAACAGACACAGGCTTGGGTTTTCCTTTTACTACCACAGACTTTCCTATAGCATCAATATAAGTCACTGTTTTTTTTAAGAAATTTACTATTGTTTTTTGTTGTTCCAACCAATCCATTCCAACTAGGAGGTCATAAGATCCTAAAGGAAGGATGTTTAACTTGAAATATGTAATGTACCCATTTAAATTTACAGAAGTTTTGGGTAGTTTATGTGTGACCTTCATCTTTATCCCTGTAGCCAATTGCACCAACCAAGAGCGTTGAAATTTTTTTGTTTAGTTTACATTTTTCCAATATGTGGGGAATGATATAACATAAACTAGATCCTAGATCAATTAAAACAGACACAGGTTGGTCAGATGATACCTTCAAATTCAATCATGGTTGTTTGATGCTCAGCTTGTCTGTCTTCTAATGTTGCACTGATCCGGGGAATGTTTCAGGCAGTGTAATTCATTGTGGTTGCTTCCCGTACTGCTTGAATGTTCTGAATTGCATGAGTGTTGTTTGGAAAATCACACAACATGTGAGGCTCACCGCATCCCCAAAAATTCAATGGTACCTTGGTCTTTACCATAGTTTCTCGCTTGTTGTTCCTTTCCATGGGCTTGGAACCTGTGTGGGAATGTGTTGTCTGGTTCTTGCTGCTCTTATTAAACTTTTTGCGCTGGTGGTTTTTTCCAAAATTCTTCAAATAAGCTAGTTTTAATCTTTTTGTGTTTGCTTCAACCTTCCCTTTTTCTTTATTCTGCCAGTTTTTTAG
Source organism: Pinus albicaulis (assembly GCA_034641835.2). Taxonomy (NCBI): domain Eukaryota; kingdom Viridiplantae; phylum Streptophyta; class Pinopsida; order Pinales; family Pinaceae; genus Pinus; species Pinus albicaulis. The sequence goes on along the minus strand of CM076583.1, from coordinate 255,859,593 downwards.
CTGATCATTGCTGCCTTTAAATTGCTAGTAGCATTTTCGTGCTTTCCGAACAGCCTCATCCATAGTTTTAGGATTGTGAAATTCAATTCTTTCTTTGTAGATGGTGGGCAGACAATTCAAATTTCACTGTAATTTAGCTTTTTCTTCCCTTATGTATGGCACATAATGAAGTTAATTGGTGAACTTCGTCCCAAATTCATCAATAGTGAGTTGTCCAAGCCTTAGCTCATGAAATTCCTTTGCCCTGTCGTCATAATACCTCTCGCTGAGGTATAGAGATTTGAATTTCTCCTGAAATTCTTCCCATAAAATAGTCTTTTCATCAGGCAAGTGTATGATTTTGGTCTCTTCCCACTAAAGTGTGGCTTTACCTTACAACTGGTAAATTGTCAATCTTGCTTTCAGATTACTTATTTATTCATATACCTTGAAGTATTTGACCATGTTTAGGAGTCAGGCTTCTATATTCTCTTCCTTCTCCCCATCAAAGGTTGGAGGCTTGATCTTGTGGAATTCCCCTTGGAACTCCTTTTTCTTTTTTGACTCCTGAACTGATAAAACTGAAACTTCAGTTACAGGAATTTAAAAAAAAAAGGTATATTAGACCAAGTGCGTCTCTGTGGGGAGCGTCAGTTTTGTTTGTCAGGAACAAGGATGGAACCTTCTAGATGTGCATAGATTACAGACAATTAAACAAGTTAACCATCAAGAACTGGTACCCTCTTCCACGAATAGATGATATGTTCGATTAAGTAAGGGGGGAAACCATATTTTCAAAAAATGACTTGAGAACTAGATATCATCAAATCCGGATTAAAAATGAAGATATCCATAGACAGGCTTCCGAACTCGGTATGGACATTATGAGTTTGTAATTTTACCCTTTGGACCCACAAATGCTCCTGCTATTTTCATGTGTCTCATGAAAAGTGTTCTACCCAAAAATCTGGATAAGTTTGTGTTAGTATTCATAAATGATATTCTGGTGTACTCCAAAAACAAAGAGGAACACCAGGAACATCTTAGAATAGTACTGCAAACACTTAGAGAACACCAACTCTATGCAAAACTCAATAAGTGTGAGTTTTACAAACCCAAGATTCAATATCTCGGACATGTCATTTCCAAGGAAGGATTGGCAGTAGGTCCGGAAAAGGTACAAACAATTTTAACTTGGCATGTACTCACCGATGTACCAACAATACGATCATTTATAAGTATTGTCAGATATTACCGTAGATTTTTGGAAGGGTTTTCTGCATTAGCTTACCCCATCACATCCTTGAAGAAAAAGGGAGTGAAATTTGAATGGACAGCCAAGTGTCAAGAGACTTTCGAACAGCTAAAACAGAAATTAAATACCGCACCTATCTTAAAAAAAATTTATACAACTAAAGAGTTTGTTGTATGTACTTATGCTTGTATAGAAGGTTTGGAAGGAGTATTGCTACTAGATAATGCAATAATAGCTTATGAGTCCCGAAAAGTGAAGAAACATGAGAAAAATTATGCAATGTTTGACTTGGAATTGGCTGTTGTCATACATGCACAAAAAATGTGGCGACACTATCTGTTGGGTAAGAAATTTGTATTAATGACAGATCATATAAGTCTGAACTATTTCTTTAGCCAACCAGATTTAAATGCAAGACAAGAAAGTTGTTTAGCTTTCCTTAGTGAATTTGATATGGAAATCAAACACATAAAAGGAAAGGAAAATTGAATTTTTGATGCCTTAAGTAGACATTCTCATCAATTTTTGGCATATACAAGGAGTAGTGTAAAATTTTATGTGGAAAAACAAATTCAAGAAGTGTTATTGCAAGATCTTCAATATGTGAAATTGCAGGAAAAATTACAGCAAGCTCAAATTTCAGGGTACACTATGAATTTGAAAAGATTGATCAGTTACAAGTAGAGGTTGTATATTCCAAACATATCCACCTTAAAACATGAAATCTTAGATGAATACCACAAGAGACCTTATGTAGCAACAAAACTAGTAGCTTGTTGACTCAATATCAAAAAATACGCAAGAGGTATTTAAATAATAATATTTTATTAAAAATGTATATGATAAGATATAATAAGATGATTTAAAGTTACAATGAGGCCCTGCTTTTATACCTATGCAGGTGCCTTTTCACGAATGTGCATGTCTTTTAAACATGCCTTTTCAGCTAACTAACAACTACTTAACATAATCACTATTTGATTAGTTAGTAATTATATTTATTCTATTTTATACAAATTATATTTGTTACATTGCTTCTTCCTTCAGAAGCTTTGTCCTCAAAGCTATATTGTTGGCAATTGTCTTCATCTTACGGTTGTCATCTTGGGTTATATAATTCATCACTGATACCTTGGCATGTATAATTCTCCAGTAATGCTATAATTTTTTATTTTTTTTTAATATGATTTTTTAATATATATATTAATCATTTTTTTTTAAATTTAATTAATTAATATTAATTAAATTGATATTTAATATATATAATTTTAGACTTCAAGATGAGATCTATGCTATCACAAAGATAGAGAGATCTCTATCTTAAACTTTTAGTAATTTTGAAATCTTGACAGAGGTCCACCATATGTATGACTTGTAGGATGATATGATATCCGAATCTGTAGATGATGAAGGTTTGATTTCATAATAATGGTTCTGTTGGAATAATCACAGCGGAATTCATTAAAAAATTAACACACAGCAGATTTAATCAAGCACATAAAGACACAGTGTTTTTACCGTGGTTCACCCAAACCTCCTGGGCTACGTCCACACAACAGGGCATTGGCAATCTTATTAATTCAAAACAGGAGATTACAATTCTCACACACTCTCTCCAAAACATCCGTATGGCTATCTGTTATATAGCAGGAGAATCTAACAGCTCTCAACTCAAATTTAGCTAGCATTAACTCCCTCCCAACAAACTGGAGTTAATCTAGCAACAATTTCCTAATTTTTGTCACCTACTGAGATTTTTCCTATTCTATTCAAAATAGAAAATCTCAACAATCTCCACCTTGACAACAATTAGCCTGATGCCCTGTTCTTTATTATTTATCTTTTCTGCAAGCCAAGAGAAGCCAAACACCAACGCAGCTTCTCTAACAAAACTGGTTTCGTGAACATGTCTGCACAATTTTCTTTTGTATGCACCTTTTCAAGAGAGACTCCCCTTTCAGTAATAACCTGTCTTACAAAATGGTACTTAATTGGAATATGCTTTGATTTACTATGATAGGCAGGATTCTTAGCCAAATGTATTGCACTTTGACTATCACAAAGTAACCTGATGTTGTCCTGTAACCTACCAAACTCACCAAGCAAACCTTTCAACCAAACCACCTCTTTGCAAGCATGAGAAGCAGCAATGTATTCTGCCTCAGTAGTGGACAAAGCAACAATGTTCTGTAGCTTTGACATCCAGCTGATAGCTCCACCCTAAAGAGTAAAGACGGGCCCCGAAGTAGGACTCTCTCTTATCCAAATCACCCGCAAAATCGTAATCAACATATCCACAAACATATTCACCGCTCCTGGTTATAAGTGATATAAGAATCACTTCTCAGGCTCTCAAGTACCGGCTAACTCCATTTCATCATTTCGACCAAGTTGTTCATTTTCCATGTACCTGCTAACAACCCCAACTGCATGTGAAATATCTGGTCGAGTACAAACCATCGCATACATCAAACATCCTACTACATTAGCATATGGAATTTGAGACATATAATCCTTCTCTTCATCTGTATTAGGACATAAACCCGAAGAAAGCTTGAAATGGGAAGCGAAAGGGACTGACACAGGCTTCACATTATTCATACCAAATCTCAAAAGTATCTTCTCAACATACTTCTATTGTGATAGCCACAGCTTACCATTGCTTCTCTCTCTGAAAATCTCCATGCCCAAAATCTGTCTTGTTGCTCCTAGATCTTTCATATCGAATGTCCTTGCCATCTGAGTCTTCAACCTGTTGATTTCATCAATGCTTTTGCTTGCTAAAAGCATATCGTCAACATACAACACTAAGATAATGAACATGCCATTTTTCAATTGCTTGAAATACACACAATGATCATATTCACTTCTAATATATTTCTGACTCAACATGAAAGAATCAAACTTCTTATACCACTGCCGAGGCGACTGCTTCAGGCCATATAATGACTTCTTGAGCCTGCAGACAAATTTCTTATTGCGATGCTGAAAAAACCCCTCCGGTTGTTCCATATAAATTTCCTCATCTAGATCTCCATGTAGAAAAGCAGTCTTAACATCTAGTTGCTGTAATTCTAAATCAAACAAAGCAACTAAAACTAACACAATTCGAATTGAAACTATTTTAACCACTGGTGAAAAAATCTCATGAAAGTCAATAACTACTTTCTGAGAAAACCCTTTTGCAACCAGTCGCGCTTTGTACCTGTCCTCCGTATCATTCACACCCCGTTTCAGCTTGTAAACCCATTTACACCCCACATTTTTCCTGTCTTTCGGAAGCTCAACTAGATCCCACGTGCCGTTCTTACTCAAGGCCATCATTTCTTCCTTCATGGCTGCTTTCCACTTGTCACTTTTCGAACCTTCTATTGCTTCCTGATAGCACAGAGGTTCATCATCGTTAGCGGTCAAAGCAACTGAAGTAACATAATCATCATACCTTCTCGGTGGCCGTTTGATTCTTGTCGACCTCCTTAAGGCTGTTTTTGGTGCTTCCTCGATGGGCTGACTACCACCTGTAGGAACTTCTTGCCGATCAGTATCTGAGACCTGTTCATGATCTAAACCCGAACCCTGTTCATGTTCTGAAACCTGTTCATGACTAGTATCTGAACTATGGTCATCATGACTATCATTAGAAGAGCTTTCAAACTGAATGTGCTGAAAAATCAGATACATCATCCTGTTTCAATCTACTATCTACATCTAACTGTACAAGAGAGGATTCATTAAACCTTACATCTCTGTTGATGATGATTTTGCGGGTAGTAGGATCCCACAATCTATATCCCTTTGTTCCAACACCATACCCAACAAAGATATACCTTTTTGACTTTGGATCTAACTTAGTTCGCTGATGTTTAGGCACTAGAGCATATGCATCACAACCAAACACTCTGAGTTTAGAATAGTCACAAGGGTGTCCTTTCCATACCTCTTGCGGAATCTTGCAGTCTATGGCCGTCGATGGAGATCGGCTTATCACATAACAAGCTGTTGCCACCGCTTCCGTCCACAACTCCTTTTGCAACCCGGCGTTACTCAGCATACTCCTTGCTCTCTCTAGAAGAGTCCTGTTCATGCGTTCAGCAACTCCATTTTGCTGAGGAGTATAAACCGTGGTCTTATGTCTCTCGATCCCCGCATCCTTGCAATAGCTGTCAAACTCCTTGGAAGTAAACTCACCACCATTGTCAGTTCTTAAACACTTTATTGTTCTACCAGTGCTGTTTTCTACCAATGCTCTAAACTGCTTGAAAACTGAAAAAACATCAGACTTTCTTTTCAACATGTAGACCCACACCTTCCTAGAAAAGTCATCAATGAATGATACAAAATACGACGAACCACCATATGAAGCAGTAGGGGCTGGACCCCAAACATCTGAATGAATATAATCAAGTATGCCTTTACTAGTATGTTTGCCTGTTTTAAATTTTTGTTTACTTTGTTTTCCAAACAAGAAATGCTTACAGAAATCTAACTTTCCAGACTTTAGATTAGGAAGTAACTTGCGATCAGCCAAAATCTTTAACCCTCTTTCGCTCATATGGCCCAACCTTTGATGCCATAGGCAAATGGAACTACTGTCATGTTCAGACACCGTAGACACATGAACTGACCCTGTTCTTCCTTCTAACTGAAACATATTTCCTACTTTCTTAGCTTTCATTACTAGTAAAATACCTTTATAGATTTTCATAACTCCACCTTGAATTACAGTTTTATATCCATTTGTGTCAAGTGCTCCCAGTGAAATTAGATTTTTCCTTAAATCTGGTACATGTCTTACATCTGTTAACAATTTAGTTGTGCCATCAAACATTTGCAGCTGTATGCTCCCAATCCCCACAATATTAGATGTGACATCATTACCCATGTACACGACTCCATCATTAACTGATCTATACGTCTTAAACCATTCTCTATGAATACACATGTGGTTTGATGCACCGGAATCTAACAACCAATGTTGATCATGATTTGACATATTAACAGACAACACTTCGTCGCTCATACCTGAACCAGATGCCGAACCTGTATCTGTCACATTTGCCTCCTTCTTCTCTGTCGAAGAGTCTCCTTTCTTCTCTGTTTGTTGTCTCTTCCAGCAGTCTTTCTTCAAGTGCCCCGATTTTCCACAAAACCAGCACTTCACTTTGCTCTTCTTCCCTTTCGACTTTGAACGCGAATCGCTGCGCTTACCTGAGCGTCTTTCTCTAGAACGACCTCTAGCCATCATTGCCTCTGATGTAGAGGTGTCAGCATTCGACTTCTTCCTCGTCTCCTCAGACAACATGGCTCCAACCACATCGTCAAACTCAAGGACAGCTGCATTACTGAAGCTTATGGAAGTAACAAAGTGATCCCACGATTCAGGAATGTACACAATAGAGTTATTGCCTTATCCTCTGAATCAAATTTTACATCTAGACTTTGTAATTGTACCAATAGAGTATTGAAAACATTTAGATGGTCAGTAACCGAGGTACCTTCCTTCATCCGCAAACTGTACAGCTGCCGCTTCAGGAGAATCCGATTTGTCAAGGACTTCGTCATGTAGAGCTTCTCGAGCTTTATCCACAAGCCTGCGGCGGTCTTCTCTGACACAATGTTGAACAGAACGTCATCTTCCAGGCACAACCGAATTGCGCTCAGAGCTCTGTCATCCAACTCAACCCATTCATCCTCCGTCATGGAAGAAGGCCTTTTGCTCCTCCCCAACAGTGCTTTTGCCACGCCTTGTTGAACCAGCATATCGTGCATCTTTACCTTCCAGATCTCGAAGTTGTTCTTGCCATTGAATTTCTCAATTTCAAACCGGGCATTTTGAGTTTTCGCCATCTTGTTTCAGCAAAAAACACAGTAATCTCCAGAACCAATTTTCAAATAAAGAATGCCCTTTTAAAAAAATTGCCCTTGCCTTCTTTTAAGTGCCTCTAACTGCCCTTTTTAAAAAAAAAATTATCCTTGACCTTTGCCTTTAAAAAAAAATGCTCTACACCTTATAAAAAAAAAAAGCCCTTTCACTTAACAAACCAAATGTAAATAGCATTTACATTTTTAAATATTATAAAAGGGACCTTTTAATAAAATCGATTTATGTAAAAAACAAACACATACCATATGTGATATGTGACCCTTTTTTTTTTTAAAAAAAAAAAAACTCCAAATCGATTTCCCTTTTGTTTTGATATTACACTTTTAAAAAACCCCTCTTCGATTTTAAACATTACCATTACCATTCGATTTTAAACATTACCATAATCGATTTTAAACATTACCATTACCATTCGATTTTTATACCTTTTTCACAACGTTTGACTTTTTTTTTTTTCTTCGTCAAACTCCAAATCGACTTTCACAAAAAAAAACTTCAATCGACTTTCAATTTGAATGGAAATCGACTTGTTATTTAAACGCTGCAATTTGAATGGAACTTACGACTTGTACGCTGTTCAAAAAACACCCGGCACAGCAGCCTCTGCGTCAATGGCATACCAGTGGTTCAACGCATATAATGAAAATGCAGCAGCCATTAGCTGCGCTCCAGCACCACGCTCCAGCACCACGCATACAAAGACTCACGCAACAGCATTCCAATATTCCTCTGGCAACGCTGCATGCTGTGTTTGTCAACGCCTTACTTTTTTCTGTTTGAACAATTCACCAGTGCTCCAGCATGTCTACGCACAGCACTTTCAACGCAGTAGCCAACACACCTCCACGCAGAGGTTGAATTGCGCCCTCCTCCAACAAGGATCCGATACCAATTGAAGGAATAAACACAGCGGAATACATTAAACAATTAACACATAGCAGATTTAATCAAGCACATAAAGACACAGTGTTTTTACCGTGGTTCACCCAAACCTCCTGGGCTACGTCCACACAACAGGGCATTGGAAATCTTATTAATTCAAACAGGAGATTACAATTCTCACACACTCTCTCCAAAACATCCGTATGGCTATCTGTTATATAGCAGGAGAATCTAACAGCTCTCAACTCAAATTTAGCTAGCATTAACTCCCTCCCAACAAACTGGAGTAATCTTAGCAACAATTTCTAATTTTTACTCTACCGAGATTTTTCCTATCCATTCAAAACAAAATCTACATATCTAAATATCCATTAAATTATAACATCGTATCTCGACACGGACACGCTGGAACTCCTAGTTCGATGCACAAACGATTCTCCTGCCTCATCATCGTATCTCCTATCAACTATCCGATGCACACTGGCCGACCACGTTGACCCGAATGCCCAACGTATCTTTATTAGATATCCATGATTCTTGGTGTCAAGGGTATCACAAAATATATCTGCCCGTGTCATTATTAACTTGCGTATATGCTACACTCTGATTATCCGTCACCACATCGGTTAAATTCAGACACCCGACAGAATGCCATATTATCCAATGCACACAGTTTACAGACATATCCTAAATGTATTTATCCAACAATGATTTTAACAGTCAATTATTTGACCGAGTTACCATGATGGGCCTGGAAAATGAGGTCCATAGAAGTGACGATAAAATTTTGTCAACCATCCAACACTAGGGAATCAGATTTTAGTGGAATGTGGGTGAGACCACAAAGTTGGTTTAAATTTTTGGAAATCACATAGGGTGGCGGGGGAAAAATCTATCTTGATCGAGCACTTTTTAAGTGTTCAATTTAGCAATATTTTAGGTCTCGATCGAGCTATTTAAGGGCTTATTTATTTCTCAATTGAGCTATTAAAAAACTCTCAATCAAAATCCTACGTAACCCATCGTTACTTGGGTGCTCAATTTACATATTTTTAAAAATTCCCACCCAAAACACAAACAATGACAAAATTCGAAAAATGATGCTCGATTGAGCTATAGGATTCATCAAGCCTTTTAATGTATTAAAATATGTTTCTGCGATGTATGGACGCCATTTTTGTGAAGACCATGAACTTAACAACTCAACTAAGGAGATGAATAGCTCGACCGATGAGAAAAAACTCAACCGAGATGCCCAAATCTTGATCGAGGAGTCCAAAGCTTGAACGAGGAGCACATGATGTCTAGTGATAAGCGTAGGTTTTCTATCTTTGTATGATTTTTCTAAAAAGAAAATTTTCTTTTAAATGAAAATGGAGATAGAAAATTTGTTGATTTCTTAATAAATTAATTAACTCTAATGAAAAACACCACAGAAAACCACCATAGAAAATAATGATTAAACCACCACAAAAATAACCACCAAGGAAAACCCTATATTTTTGGCACACATTTTTTAATATGTTATATGCATGTTAAAGAGTATATGCTTTAATATGTTTTAATGATGGCTTCCTATTATTATGATAATATATGTCTGCATATAATTTTTTTTATTGAGTAATTTTTTAATATATTTAAATACTAACACCAACATATTAATATGTTTAATGTAGGTTGCAAGTATAATGTTTTTTTATTAATATATAATATACAACCTCTTAATATATACTAAACATATTAATGTAAATATATTACTGTGTACATATTGCAGATTAAATTATATATAAACATATATATATGGTAATATTTATTATAGAACACTGTAGTTATTTCTCATTATTGGTTGTGATAATACATTATCGAGAATTTCAAGATAGCTAATTATTCAAAATATATTCACGTGTAAAAGTTTGAAATTACAATCCCAGAAAATAGTCTTTTTCATTTTTTGTGATGATTTTCTCATTTAATGAAAATTTCAATCATCTCTTATAATTGTATCCATTATATTTATGGAAACTACAGCCTAAAAAGGTCTTAATATATTGAGTTATAACAATTTTAGCATCATAATCTTATGTTCATTATATTCTCAACAATGAGAAGTAATTTCAGGCCATGGTAATCAAATATGACAAGAAAAAGAAAGTAAATGAAGAAAATCTCATGATATGATTTTGGTTTATACTTCCCATATCACTTCAAACGTATTTATTGGACATTTTATCTGCATTATTGAATAATATATTTGTTAAACATTTTTCCACTACTGAAATTTGAATATCTTTTTCCTTTTCTAATATTTTCTAACATATTTTCTAGCCATAACTCATTTAACATTTGTGTATGCCCTCAACATGTCATGTATGTTACTTGAATTTGGGTCATTTTCATTATAAAATCTCCAATTATATTTATTCAAAGGATTTTTATTTCGATAATCTCCTATATCACCATTTACTTTCTTCATTCTCTAAACATTTCCATAATATTTCACATTTTTTGTTCAAAAATTTATTTATTGATGATATAACAGCAAATCTATAAACACACTTAAAATTTTTCATGTTTCATAGTTTATATGTATGTCTTCCTTGCAAACACCAAATTACACTATATATAGTGTTTCACCTATAGACTTGCCATATTCATCAACATCAATTATCATTTCTTTAGAAATCTACATGTTTTGTCTCTTAAATAAATAATTTAATACATCAATATGAATATATTGATATAAATATAAACAATAATTCATCTTATGAATATTCTGATATTATGAATCCATTAAACTATTATTTGAATTATATCAATTTTAAGTTATCAATTTTATATTTAATTATATATATTATTTATAATCTAATATAAAAATGTGAATATATTGATATAAACAATAATTCAAATTATGTAAGATTCACCATCAAGCCATGAATATGGAATCTACAATTTAGAAGAAGTAAAATTTTACAAAAGATTAATTTTGATTTCTAGTTTTATGCACTAAGAAAATAAGTACAATATTACCATGATGCAAGTCACTTTGATACTTAAAATGAAATAAAATAGACTAATTAGAATACACATGAATTCAAATGATAATATAAATGGAATTAAATAACATAAATAAATTTAGACTTGAAAAAACTAAGTTATAAACATTTCATTAAAAAAATGTATATGTTTAAATTACATATTCCAAACTAGCTTGAATGTACAAATGTTTATAAGTTTTGTCCTCAAAGTTATAAATTAACAAACCTTAAAAAATTAGCTACTATTTAATAATGTGTAATAAAGATTCATTGCAACCAAGAGGGGTATTGGTGCATCGTTTCCTCCTCATAGAACTCCTCTCTACAATCTAACTTTAAAACATTTATAGACAATAATTTAATTCAACGAATTATGAATACATATAAAATTCAATGTTTGATCATTAACTATTTTATCTACTATTCATCATACCACAAAATGTGATTGTGGTATTAAGAGATTAACATTCTTCACAAGGAAATAAAGTGAGTGGTCAAACATTATTCTTAAATTCATGTCAAACATGTGGCATCAATGAGTACTTGAAGCATCATTTTCAAACCCATCATAGTTATATCTCTAGGAGACATGACAATGAAATGAACTAAAATGGGTGATGAGGAAGGCACAATGCTCTCTCCAATAAACAAAAATGAATAGGTTATAATTGGAGTTAAATTTATTAGTTTTTTGCTATCTATAATTTTTTAATTTTAGTAGTGTCTAATATTTTAATGATGATACAAATTCTAAAACGGTGATCTAAAAAATGTGACTACTTTATATGGCTTCATGTTATTACGAAAAAATTGTATGCCCAGTTATGCATAGCAGAAGGACCTCAAAGTGATTAAGCAACATGTACATAAGATAAATTTTGAATGAGAAACATTAGGAAAAGAAAAAAGCAAAAAGGTTTTTCTAAATTTTACTTAAACAATCAAGCCTCATGGGTGCTCCAAAGACATTTAATTTCACCATTGCATTTTTTTCTTCGATAGTCGCAAGGGTTGAAAAAAGAGTCATCAGCACCTCGAGAGATGCACTTTCTTGAAAACCACACAAAATATTGACATCATCGGTTGATAATTCAAGCCTTGAGCCCTAAAAGTCCATCATGGTAGGAGGCTGGAAACTCTCATCTCATTTATGAGCCAAACAACCTCTTTCACAAGCCTAAGGAGGTAGAGAGTGTTTGAAAATTCTATAAATGCAAGAGCATGGAGAGACAAAAAAAAGAAGAAGTTGTGCATTGTTATACTACCAAAATTGCTCCAAACCAATCAATTATATGTTAGGAAAAATACCGAGAGGTGGGGTTAATCACTATTTTACACAATTTAGTTTTACAAATTTCTTATTTTGATCTATGCATGCTATTGTCTTATGTACGTGACTATCACTAATGCAACCTGCACATATCTGCAAACTAATTTTCATCAATTTCATCATATTTTCATATTTAATCAGTGCAACATTACTTCATTATTCATAAATTAATAGGTAGCCATGACCAAGAAGAAGCAGATAGATCATCAATACACAATATCCATATTAACATATGAACGCCATGATTTTAGATGGAAACCCAATGTGGGAGAAAAAAACCACTACCATCGTCTTTGTCTTCTTATTTTATTTAAAAGAAAACTTCTTACAATCTTGTACTGGTGAAGATTATAACTAGTATGTAGGCACCCACCTACAAAAGGCTACAACTTTCTCTTGTCTTCCAGCACCTAGTGGAATGAAGCTGCAACCCTCTTTCTAAAGACTATTGTCCTGAGCTCCTTGTGGACAATTTTCAGATTGTTTCAAGTTGGATTCACTTGTCAAACAATCAGGAAACCAAATTTTAGGCTACTTGGACTCATACCAACCCAAACAAAATGAAGCATTGAATTTGAAACATTGTCACATTTTAAATCAACTGAAATTCTGAAGTATCAAGATACTGAAAGTTTGAGGCAACCAAAAAATATAAATATCAAATTTTGTATGTGATTCTTATGTGTACAACCCATGTATATATGTTCTTTCTCTATATAATACCTTCGAACAGTTCTCAGCATAATGAACAATGAAATTCTTAATCGTTGAATCATTCACAACTCATTTCATGAGCTACAATTCATAGAATTAATCAAAAAAATTTGAACCAATCACAGTTCATATACTTTTGTATGATCAAGCTTGAAGAATTCAACCAAGTCACTTCAATTATAAAAAATATATCATCAACGGACATCAACAAGTAAGTCAAACATCAACTGAGGACATCAATCATCATATATGTAAACATCTATTAGCATATCAAACCCTAGTTTATGTAGTGACATTTATGAAGAATATCAGCGTAAGTACATGCTTACCATGTATAACACTTGTATTTAAATTTGCACATAGAATCATTTTTTAGAAAATATACGTGACCCTTTAAAGGTGGATCTACATATGTATGTGACTATTCCCAGACATAGGTGCATATAGATCTAGGAAAATTTCATTTCAAGCACAGTTTCACTGTATGCAACCTCGATTGTTAATGATAGAGGCTTCTGAATAATTTTTTTAGGTCAAAGAATCATAGTTTCATAAATATCAAATATTTACAACAAGTAAATAAACTAATATTCATACATAACAATATATTTTAGATCTTTTAGATCTTAGTCTTCTCCTTTCTCCCTAGTGCACACGTATTTCAGATAAAATCATTCATAGAAAACTAAGAACTAGAAGAATTAACACTTTGATCTCCATATCCTTATATAGATTTATCATTAGACAATACCTTAGGCCAATCCCATACTAATGTCGTTAGTATTATTTGACGAGATGAAATAACCGTTTTCACACTCATTACTATGTGCCAATACCATTGTAAAGACCCATGGTATGCAAATTACCATGGTGCAGATTATGTACATGTTTTTTCTTCATCATACCTGCGTATGTACGTGACCTTTCTTCATAGGACCCGTGTATACTTTCTTAAGATTTATCTTTTCCATCCATCTATTGCTGAATTGATATTCCTTTTTTTATATCACATGTAGCATCTGAATAACCATAATGTTGACATCATTATTGTTAAAATTTGACAACTACATCCAAACTCCAGGTTGTGCTGCTCAGATGATGATACTAATATTTTTATTGGATTCCTCTTTTCGAGAGGTGTAAGATTGATCTAAAGATCATCTCAATCAGATAAGCAGAACATGCACTTGTAATTTATTCCACTTATGTGCTAGGTCGGCCTGGAACAAAATATAGACTTAAATGTCTTAAAGGATGTGTCACACACCCCCAAAGATGCCTATATATTGGAGATACTTGGAGTTAATTTTTCACACATTGTTTGGAGGAGTTCCTTTTCCCTTGATGGCGTTGAAGCTACGTTCTTGATGCTGTGTATTTATGGATTTTTCTTTGTTAGGGTTGTTCTGCGGTTATGTGTGACACGCTTGGCTCAATGACCTGTGGGAGTTTTTACTGGTAGAAGCATCCTTCTGATCGCCGTAACACCGCCATTCTTCATCTCTACTTTGGCTTGTCTTCCATCGATCGGTTAGTATGTTCTATCTCCTTCAGTATTGTGTTCCTTAATCTTAAATGGCATAGAACATGTTCAGATATTAACATGGTATCAAAGCTTTAAGGGGAAGTCAATGCCCAATTTATGTTGAATCTCATTTTGTGTAATGTTACCTCTAGAAAAGGACTTGGTGAAGAGGAACTTCTCTTGTACCCTGGACGCAGCTACAAATTAAAAAATAAAAAAGGAAATGGAATTCTTTAGTGATTATATTCTAGGCTAGCACAAGAGTAATTCTTGGAAGGACAACGAAATTTCCTGTTGGCATTAATCCTTGTTCTAGGCACAAGAGTATCAATTGAAAAATAGCGAGGATCTCTAATGTTTATTCTGGGTTAACATCAATCTTTAGCAACTTTTCTATGGCTGAATTTGCAGACGGATAACTTCTCTGCAAATTGTCAGCAGGATTTCGAACTCTTATGTCAGCATCTGAGTAGATTAATAGGTTTTTCTGAAGCTGTTTGAATATAGATGCACTTCTTGCAGTCGTCCGACCCAATCGTCTCCCTAAGAAATTCCACATACGCTTTCCTGGAGTTATTCTGACCAGATCGAGATCACAATTTCTGTGACAATATTACGAGTCATATTATTGTTTGGTGTCTGGAGTAATTCTGTGACAGGTCGTGGCTATCCTGAAGTGGTCTATGACAAACCAAGGCCATTGTGATAATACAACGAAGGGTTCTACAGATCCACAGTCATTATGTGCTAAGGGTTTACGCTCAAGTACCTCAATATTATCGCTCGATTCTGAAATTCGAAGATGAGAATAAATTCATCAGACAGATCCATCTAAGAGCTTTCAATGATCTCAAGAATGGCGACCATTGCGTAGCCACGACGACCCACAAAGACAGATAAATACGTCAATAACAAGTGCAAGGTTGATATCCGTCAGGCCAACATCGTGGCCGGCGATGGCACTACGATGGTCATGGTCGTTGCAGTGGCGATCTTGAAGTTGTACAAGGGGGTTCACTCGACTATCATCTCAGAGGCCTTCCATAAGGCTTTAGAAAAGGTTGTCGGGGTCTTGACTACAATGTCGGCGCCAGTGCAGCCGACGCATCAGGTGTCCCTGGTGAAAAGTGCAACAAGTTAGTACTCTTCCCTTCTCGCTCCTTTAGCTATTAACATTGTCTTGAATGTTGTGGACTCTGTAAAGCCTGATATCGTGGATTTAAGAGACATTAGGGTTGTCAATAAATTGGGTGGGACTGTTGATGATACGGAAATGGTAGAGGGATTGGTCTTTGAAAAGAAGGTTAGCCATACTGCTCGAGGGCGGACTATGGTTGAGAATGCTAAGATCGCGGCCACTCAGTTTCAAATCTCACCTCCCAAGACCGACATTAAGTAGAACATATTTGTGACATACTATATCTGAATTTCTTTCTTGGATTCTCCCCCATGCATTTCAGTGAAAAATTATGGAACAAGATGCACACCCACAATGGTATTTTGAGACGGAAAAAATCTTGGAGAAGTCAATCGACCAGTGGAGAATGTGCTCAGCCGAGAAATCTCGCGAGCATTGCTTCTAAGGCTGCAATGGAAGTGGTAGAAGGAGAGCAGGAATTCGTGAAGAAAGGGATCTTCGATAGAATGTTTCAAAGTAATTTTTTTTCAAGGATGCCTGTGAGCTGGATTATTGTGGCAAAAATTAGTTGGATTAATTAATTAATGAACATGACGTGAAGTCTTTCTTGTTCATTAAAGTGATATCTAACCTTCATCACTGTAAACTATGGTTCTCTAAAATTTTATTCGAGCCTTTGATGATGTACGAACCGATTTCAGAGGATGATCTGAGTTACTATTCTGTAGTGGAAGGTCAATTTATGAAGCTGCAAATTTGTGTAAGCAATTTTGACTTCAATCCAATCTTATTTTTTCTTAAATATGTATTGGAAGTATTTATCTGTGGGTTTTTGCTAGCTTATCCCAAAGTAGTTTAAAGGTGACAATGCAAAATAGCAGCCATTATAGAGGACTGTAATAATTGCAGTATACTTGGGTGAAGGCTCATGTGTGAGCTATACCCGGACCTGTCTACCAATAGCTCACATCTGTGACATACTTCAGATCAATTTGTGACTTATGACTGTGCTAGATCTGTTATATATCATATAATGTGTGGAATAGCATGTAAAAGGGTAAATTCAGTGTTTGGAACATCTGCTAGATTGGTTCCTAGCTCTATGCAATTTAGAATACAAATTGTTGAACTGAGATCTAAAAATTTAAAGCCCTAGATCAGTCAACCATCAACTGTAGTTGGGCAGATCTGGAAGCCCTAAGAAGTAGTGTAGGTTCATAAGAAGAGGAATCATGATATATTATCCATGTTTGACAGTAACATATGGTAGAATATGTATGACCATGAAATTTGAAGTCTTCAAATATTATATGGCAGTATGACCATGATGAAGAAGATAGTGATGGGTATGATAAAATTATGGCAACATCATAATCAGCGATATGACAGTAATGACGGTTCTACAGCCGCAATCTGAGGAGCTAAATCTGTCACTCTATATCATTTTCATCATGTCAGTGACATAGACAGACACCCATGTTTATGAGATTCATAAATGGGCCACGTTGTTGGAATATTGAACCATGATCAGCAAAGCCTATTGGATGGCTTTGACTGTGGAATATTAAGTCCCCTTTCCAACTTGGTGTCTGGGATGCCCTCATTTAAAATAGATGTTTTCTCTTGAGAGATAAGATGGAATTAAGAGGGAGAATACAACTGTATATGCTCCTGAGTGGATACCATTGTTGAACAAAAGAAGAACCTCATGGCTCAAAGACATATGGCTTCAGAGGGGGGAATTCTAGAGGAAAACCAAGAAGCCATATAAATACCAGGGGTATCTAGCTACCATGAGTACAATATGAGCCTCGATCATTTGAATAAATTTTAAAGCATCAAGCCTAGAAGGATGCGAGGATGATGTCTAGGATATGGTTCCTAGATCATAGAACAAAGCTGGTGTCACCTCGATATAATATTAAGCATGGATTTGGTGGGAAATTGTGTTTCCTGAGACCTCTCTAGGAAGGCACTGATTGCACCTATAATCTATTATTTCCCTTACTGCTACGAAAGGACAAAATCTTCATCAAATGGATGTAAAGACCATTTTTTTCTGCATGGTGCAATAAAGGAAGAGGTGTATGTGGAGCAACCTCTAGGGTTCGAAGTCCAGGATCAGGACACCCATGTCTGCAGGTTGAAGAAATCCCTCTATGGACTGAAGCAAGCACCTAGAGCTTGGTACGAGAGGATCGATTACTACTTGATGAAGCTAGGCTTCACTCGTAGTAATGTTGATTACTTCAAAAGTTGATAGAAGGAAGCCTCTCATTGTGGTGTTGTATTTGAACGACCTCTTCCTCACAGGTGCTAATCCTCTCATTCATCAGTGTAAGAGGGAGCTCTTTGCTGAGTTTGAGATGAAAGACCTAGGACTGATACCTAGGCCCGGAGGTCTGGCATAGACCTGGCAAGATTTTCCTTTCTTAGGAAAAATACATCATGAAGCTTCTGGTATGGTGGACTATAATTCCATGTCGACATTGATGGAAATCAACTTCAAGAAGTTGAGTGGTAGCGCTGCTGGGCCCATGTTAGTAAATCCTACTAAGTATCATCAACTCACAGGGGCTCTATTGTTCTTAGTGAACACCCGTCTGGACGTATGTTGTGTTGTGAACACTTTAAGTCAAGACATGGTTGATCATAACATTCACTAGATTGGTGCCAAGAAACTCTTGAGATATCTTTGTGTCACGATAGACCATGGGATGAGATACACTATCAAGAGTATGACACTCCATGGATATTCTGATTCCAATTGGGCTAGTAGTGAGGTGGATCACAATAGCACATTTGGATGCTACTTCACATGTAGATCTTCTTTGGGCAGGAAACTGAAGTCGGTAACCTTGAGCATCGCTAGGGTCGAATACATTGCAACATGTATGGCTTGTTGTGAAGTCACTTGGTTGCGAAAGCTCTTCAGTGAGCTATTCGAGCTTGGGCTAGATGCCACCACTATCCCTTGTGATAACCAGAGTGGGATTTGTTTGTCGTAGAATCTCGGGTTCCACGATTGATCCAAGAATGTTGATGGTTAGTACCACTTTATCCGGGATATGGTACAACGAGGCACCGTAAGGCTCGATCATATAGGAACTGATGAGCAGGTGGTAGATATTATCACAAAGCCCTTAGGGAAGGTCATGTTCCTAACCTTTCGTGAGAATATAGGAATAATGGAGCGACCCTATTCTGGGGTTCCTGTTGGATGATGAGCTCTCAGAGCTCTGGGGGGCTTTGGGGATAGCTTCTCAGAGCTATAAGAAAACACAGGACTAGGCTTGCTGAACCTTGTTGGTGTGCTTGGGCCTAGGCTTGCTGAACCTTGTTGGTGTGCTTGGGCCCCATTATGATGATTGAGTTGGTTCACCTCTCATGATCTTTGCCCCGTATGCATCCTACCCATTTAAGTTCTGAACTCATGGGAAGTACCTCTCATTTGGCTAATGAGGTGGGAAAATCTAGAGACTAGTAGAAAAGACTGATGGATGCATCAAATATTTCCGTACTCTCTATCTAGGATGGCATGGTCCAACCACTTGATTTGGGATTCATTTTAGTGAGTTTTCGGACCTCCAACTGACTTCGGGTTAGTATATGACTCTCTTAGGTCCTAGTGAGGTTTCGTACCTCCAACTGACTTCGGGTCAGAGAGACCAACTTCGGGTTGGTATGAGACTCTTTGTGAGTCCTATAGAGGTTTCAGACCTCTGGGCTGAATCTGTTAGCCGGGTATGATGTCTTTGTAACTGTCCCTCTTCTCTTCTGAAATAAAGAGGCCAGCAAAGCAAGTTACGGTGGGATGACGCACGATGTTTGGATTGCACTAGTGGATGGAGTTCTCCCTAGTTGAGAGGGAGTGTTAAAATTGGACAACTAGGTCCAAACTCTGGGTTGTGTTGCTCAGATGACGATCCCAATATTCTTATTGGATTCCTCTTTTGGAGAGGTGTAATATTGATCTAAAGATCATCTCGATCGGATAAGAAGAACATGTACTTTGAATTTATTCCACTTATGTGCCAGGTTGGCCTGGAATAAAATATAGACTTAAATGTCTTAAAGGACATGTCACACACCCCCAAAGATTCCTATATATTGCAGAGACTTGGAGTTCATTTGACACACATTGTGGATGACTTCCTTCTCTCTTGATGGCGTTGAAGCTGCGTTCTTGATGCTACGTATTTATGGATTGTTCTTTGTTTGGGTTGTTTTGGGGTTATTTGTGACACACTTGGCTCAATGACCTGTGGGAGACTTTTCTGGTAGAAGCATCCTACTGAACGCCGTAATGCCACAATTCTTCATCTCTGTTTTGGCTTGTCTTCCATCAATCTATTAGTATGTTTTATCTCCTTCAGTATTGTGTGCCCTAATCTAAAATGGCATAGAACATGTTCAGTTATTAACATTTATCAAGTAAGATTATATCAAGGACAACATATTAACATAATGCCAACAATCTCCCCCTTTGGACTTGATGAAAACCACTTTGGTGTTTGGTCACCACCACATGTACATACCTGCAAATACGTATGTAAACCCATATCCCAATAATTTTCACCCATCAATCTTTTCTGAACAACAATATTCGCTCCCCCTTTGACATCAAGGGAAAAGGGATGACCAATCTTTAATGAAGATTGCTCTCTCTCATTTTGTAGAGAGTATCTATGATATATTGAATCTTCTTGGAGATATTCAATTAAGGACACGACTCTATGACTCAACCAAATATGAGCTTTCCTATCACCAATGAATCATATTTACATCACTCGCCCAACATAGTGGGGTTACATATTTGACTCAAGATTACATCAATTTCCCAACATAAGAATGTTAGATACATGAATGACTTGACCCAAATAACCCATACATGACTGAATTTTACAATTATTTATAAATAGGTCTTGACATGACCTTTACATCAAGAAAGATATATGACATTTATAATCAAAACCAGAGACCTCAGTAGTGAGGTAGAAAGATCGTGTTAGTCAATAGAGACCATCATACACCATATAGGAATCTACAACATAGACCTCTAATAGTAGTAATATGGACAACAACATGAACAATGTGTAAGATAAGACAATATCATCAAAAATATGCAATACTTCGAAGCATGACTAAGCAACTCAACAGCACAAAACATAAAACTAAGCAATAACATCATCCACCAACATATTAAGCACATATATCTTCATCAATGTGAACCAGCAATGGATAAACCATGAAAACATCATCGTTTCGAAATAGTGCTCAAAAAGCTATATTACCAAAAAAGTACTATTAGAAGCCTAACAAATGCTCTCATGAACCCGTGCCAACTATTCACTTGTCAAATTTGGTTATATCCACTTCACTAATCAGCAAATTCATCAAGAAAAAGAAAAGCAACAATGCGCAATTATCTAGATCAAAACTCACTTATATGCATGACTTTCCTTCATATAGTCCGCGTGCAAAAAGTAAATTGTAGTAATTTACAATGTGAGCTTCCCCTAAACATGAAATAATTTTCAGAATAATTAGCGACTGATGAATAAGAGATGATTCCTAATTTATGTCTGAGATATTCAAAGGAATTAGATGTCTTATATTAAGAATGTGGTTATGCTAGTTTCTATTATTTTACTGTGTGTGATGTAAACAAGTACAGTTAGTTTGCTCTAATTCAAATATATGTGCTGTGTATTTTTGGTTATGTACATAGTGGTGGAATATGATAAAACTTTCTAGAATGCCAGCAGTGGAATGGATTGATATTGATTGCACAGGAATGTCCATGAAATGCCTGCCTGCTTTGTGGAAAAGATAGGAAGAGGTTCGGCCGTGTCCGTGCAATAATCTCCCACAGTTAACTGATGGCAATGTCATATGATAATAGTTAGACTGTTCAAAAGTTTATTCTTTACGAATAGAAAGTAGCAATCAGTGTTTAAAATACTAGTGAGAACTTGCTGGTTTGGTGACTTATGAATTATTAAACTGGTTTGAGTTTGCTGACAACAAGAGTGAGAACTTGTTGGCTTGGTGAATCATCAATTATTACACTAATGTGAATTGTGAATTATTATACTGGTGTGAACTTGCTGGCAAGACGAGTGAGAACCTGCTGGCTTGGTGAATTATAAATATTATAAATTATTACACTGATGTGAACTCGTTGACAGAGTAACAGAGGAATTATGTTTTATCCATATAAGTTGTTAAATTATCCATGAATTATGTACTATTCCAGTCATAGAAATTATATATTATCCATGAATTATGTACTATTCCAATCATAAAAATTATAGAGATTAAATTAAATAGTTGATAAATATTTACAATTTAAATATCAATTTATAAAATTTTATATGTATAATAATTTATTTACAGTTTGAATATTAGTGAATATCAGTGATGAGTATATAGTTTTGTGATTCTTATTTCATCAATGATTAAGTGTTTAAAGATTTTAATTTCACGAAAAACTTAAAATTAGTTGTGCATTATAATTATATAAATTATAAATGAGTGATGAATGTTTACAATTTTAATAATAATTTATAATAATTATAAATGTTTGATGAAATTATTTATAATTTGAATATTAATTTATAATAATTTCATATGTATAATAATTTATTTAAGGTTTAGATAGTAGTGATGAGTATATAGTTTAGTGATTCTTATTTCATTAATGATTAAGATTTTAAAGATTTTAATTTCAGAAAAAATTAAAATTAGTTGTGCATTATAATTATATAAATTATAAATGATTGATGAATGTTTACAATTTTACTAATAATTTATAATAATTATAAATGTTTGATGAATTTTTATGGTTTGAATAGAAATTTATCATAATATTTATATCAGTAGAAATTCATAACATGCTTTTAAGTGTCCCCGGCATACTGGCCAACTTTATTGATCAAGCAAAAAGATTACAGGGAAAATTACAGGAGTTTACACACGTAAACTCACACTCTCATTCTCTCATTACACATTACAATGAAAATAGGAAACTAACCTATTTATAAGCTCTATGCTCTAAATTAATCTAATTATGGATCACTTGGAAAATAAACAAGTGTCCATTTACAATAAATGAGATTCTAACCACTCTACTAACTTCACTCCTAACTTAGAGCCTAGGAAACGAATCTTTTCTAGAGTCCTAATTTTTATTAACAAATTTCTAATTCTAAATATCTCACAAATATATTAAATATTCTAGAATAATAATTATTAATTTAATATCTTAAATTAATAATTATTTTATTCAAATACTATAACCTATGATAAAATTATTTTTGGATCATCTAACATTCCCCCCTATGATCCAAAGATACATTACAACAGATACCAAGTTCATCCCTGAACTTAGTAAACTTTATTCTACCAAGGGGTTTTGTGAAAATGTCTGAGGTCTGATCTTCTGAAGGGAAAAACACTGGCTTGATGACGTCCTTTGCAATGAGAGATCTGATATGATGATACTTGGTGTCCACATGCTTTGTCTTTGAATGGAAAACTGGATTCTTGGCAAGCTTTATTGCTGATTGATTGTCGATGAATAATGAAGTAGCTTCTGCTGGAGGAATTCCCAAGTCCTGTAAAACTCGACGTAACCAAACAATCTCACATGCTGCTTCCCATGCTGAAATGTACTCTGCTTCTGCTGAAGAAGTGGCCACTGTATTTTTCTTCTTGCAACTCTAGGAAACTGCAGCTGACCCCATGTTCATTAAGTAACCTGAGGTTGATGCCCTGTCATCAATACTGCCAGTAAAGTCGGCATCTGAAAATCCACCAAGTACAAAATTTTTAGTCTTTTTGTAAAGAAGACCAAAATCTTTTGTTCCTTGGATATATCAAAGAACTCTTTTGGCTGCATTCCAGTGGTTGTCTAGTGGTTCCTGCATAAAACGTGAAAGAATACTGACTGCATAAGATAGATCAGGACAAGTGGTTGTCAAATAAATCAAGCTACCAATCAACTGTTTGTAAGTTGTGCTGTCCACTTTTTCCCCCCCTTCAAATTTTGAAAGTTTTAAGTTTTGTTCCATAGGGGTAAGGACAGGCTTACAATCTTGCATTCCAAATCGCTGAAGAATTTCTGCTGCATATTTACTCTGGGAAATGAAGATCTGATGTGGACGTTGGAATACTTCAACTCCAAGATAGTAGTGAAGTAGTCCCAAATATGTCATCTTAAAACCTGCATGTAACTCCTTTTTCACCTGTTCAATGTGATCATTATTGTTTCCCGTAATGATCAAATCATCAACATACATAATGAGAATGACCAGATATTTTCCCTGTTGGCGCACATACAAAGTATCATCAGATTCACTGCGATGAAAACCAACTTTGCGAAGGTATTCATCCATTTTGGCATACCAAGCATGGGGAGCTTGTTTTAATCCATATAAAGCCTTGATTAATTTGCAGACTTTATGTTCTTGCCCTTTAACTTCAAACCCTGGTGGTTGTGTCATGTATACATCTTCTTGTAAGTCCCCGTTGAGAAAAGCACTTTTGACATCCATTTGATGAACTTTCCACCCTTTCTGAGCTGCTAAGGCAAGTGTAAGGCGAATGGTGTTCCATTTGGTTGCCCTTTAACTTCAAACCCTGGTGGTTGTGTCATGTATACATCTTCCTGTAAGTCCCCATTGAGAAAAGCGCTTTTGACATCCATTTGATGAACTTTCCACCCTTTCTGAGCGGCTAAGGCAAGTGTGAGGCGAATGGTGTTCCATTTGGCTGTGGGAGCAAAGGTCTCCTCATAATCAATCCCTTCCTGCTGTGGAAAACCTTTGGCAACAAGGCGTGCTTTATACTTGTCAATATCACCATTTTTCTTGTACTTAATTCGATAAACCCATTTGCATCCAATAGGTTTAACATGCTGAGGACAATCAACAAGTTGCCAAGTGTTGTTGTCTTGAACTGCCTGATATTCATCAACCATTGCTTGTTGCCATGCTTTATGTTTTACTGCCTCTTGAAAAGAAGAAGGTTCAGTAAAATCATTTGCTATTAAAGAAAAATTTCCTTCATTTCGTTTTGATGCCCTTGTTCCTGTTTTGTTTTGTTCATTAGGCCTTACATCTTTCAAGAGTTGAACTGCCCATTTTGGAAGTTGTTGCTCACTTGTTTGAGGTTCTGAGAAGTCTCCATCATTGTAGAGGGGATTAATGTAAACTGATGTTCGTTGTTCAGGTGATGAATCTGGAGAATCACTGTCAGAAGAACTGCTGTTGATTGGAGACGCTGATGAACTGCTATAAAACCCAGATGATTTTGTTGAAGTAGATGGACTGGATGACTCATCTTCAGAGGAAGGAAAATCAAGTTCATACCAATTTGGTGAAGTTGGTTGAATTTTCATATTTCCTTTCCTTTTACTGCCTTTAGTTTCTAACTTATGTAGAAGAATTTCAATTTCTTCAGCACTCTTACTCTCTGTTTCATAAAAAATGACATCCCTGCTCACAATAAATTTTCCATTTGTCAAAAGACGATACCATTTATTTTCATATGAATAGCCAATCATGGTGCATTTCAAACTTCTTGAATCAAGCTTAGTTCTCTTTTATTTGGGAAATAGGGCATAACAGATGGATCCAAAAAATCGAAGATGTTTAACTTTAGGTTTGAAACCAAACCAAGCTTCATAAGGGGTGATTCCTTCTAACGAAGCAGTTGGAGATCTGTTTCTTAGATAGATAGCTGTATGGATTGCTTCTGCCCAATATGTTGGACTTAACCCTTTGAAAGTTAACATGGATCTCGCCATGCCTAACAATGTGTGATTCATCCTTTCTACGACTCCATTTTGCTGTGGAGTGTAAACATTTGTAAGATGTCTTCTGATGCCATTTTCACTGCAATAAGTTTTGAATTCATTTGAGTTGAATTCTCCCCCATTATCTATCCTAAGAGTACCTATCTTTTTTTTGACCTCATTTTCAACAAGTTGTCGAAAGATTTTAAATTTCTCAAATGCTTCTAACTTGTTTTTCAAAAAGTAAACCCAAGTCATTCTACTGAAATCATCAATAAATAGCAAGAAATATTTGCAACCACCTAATGAAGGTTGTAGTGGACCACACACATCATTATGAACTAGTTGCAGCAGCCTGTTTGCGCGCCATGTACTTGTTGGAAAACTTTCTCGACTCTGTTTGCCATAAATGCAAGCTTCACATTTTGCATTTTCTTTGTTGAAAGTCGAAAGTCCTTTAACCATCCCTTGTTTCTGTAATTGAGAAATACTATCAAAATTCAAATGTCCATATCTTACATGCCATAATCTTATAGGTGAAATTCCTGTAGTAACTGCCCCTGCAAAATCAGAATGCCTTGGAATAACTGTTCCTTTCATCCTTAACAGTTTTCCTTCTTCATATCCTATCATCACTGTTTGGAAGTTCTGTTTAACTGAATTAATCTTAACTAAGCCATCTTCCATAATTATTTGATGCCCTGCTTGTCGAATCATGACCAAAGACAACAAATTTTTCTTAAAGGTGGGTACATACCACACATTGGAAATCAATTTTTCTCCAATGTCAGGGAGAAAAACTTTAACTGCACCTTTTCCATAAGGTGTATGTTTTGTATCATCTGCTAGAAAGATGGAATTAAGATGGCACTCTTGAAAATTCCAAAAGAAATCTCGTCTACAGGTCATGTGCTGAGTTGCTCCTGAATCCAAAATCCAAGCATCTTCATAATCACTCTTAACATAAGAGGAAAGTTGGATTGTTGGTGAAGAAGTGAAGACATATTCTGAGTCATTATCATCTTGATCTTGATCATTTGCAAACTGTGCTGAAGGCTGTTGAAACTTAGAAATTTTATTGATAGATGTGCGACAATCTGAAGCATAGTGACCAACTCTGTTACATCGCCTACAAACAACTTGACTCAAATCAGTGCCTCTTCCTTGAGACTATCCTCTGTCTTGAGACTGTCCTCGCCCTCTGCTTTGTCCTCTGTTTTGAGATTGACCTCTTCCTGGATTCTGTCCTGTACCTTGCTGAGATCCTCTGTTTTGATTATTGCCTCTGCCTTGAGAATTGTTTCTGCCTGAATTGAAGCCTCTGTTGGAGTTGTTTCCTCTTTGTTGACTGCGACCATGACCTTGATTTTGATTAAAATTACCTTTGCCTTTGTTTTTGGAATTTTCAGCTGGGGAGTTGCTAGTACTGGCTTCTGTAAGAAAAACATCTTCACCCACTTTCTTTTTCTTCCCAAAAGTTTTATCATGTTGAGTTAACATTTCGCAGAGCTCATCAAACTTTAGGTTTTCTAACTTTCCAGTGAGCTGCAAAGTTTCTAAAAAATGTGTGTAGGAAGAAGGAATCCCAGCAATTAAAATTGTGACCATAAAACTATCATCAACTGCTTGAAAACCAGCATTAACAATTTCCTGCTTAATATTCTTAAGTCTAGAGATGTATTCAAGAATATCTCCTTC
Organism: Pinus albicaulis; assembly: GCA_034641835.2. Classification (NCBI taxonomy): domain Eukaryota; kingdom Viridiplantae; phylum Streptophyta; class Pinopsida; order Pinales; family Pinaceae; genus Pinus; species Pinus albicaulis. Next base: position 255,832,354 of record CM076583.1, on the reverse strand, counting down.
TTCAGTCAATTTTTGATGCAACAATTTTAATTGTAGATCAAATCTTTTTGATTGAGGCTGAGTATCAAACAACTCTTTAAAAGTTCTCAAAGCAGACCATGCATCTTTAGCATTTTCGATATGGACATACATTTCATCATTGACAGAGGATTTAATGAGAGCTAATGCTTTGGCGTTTTTAACTTCCCATTTTGCTAGCGCAGCTGCATCTGTAGGTTTATTTGGCTTTATATCTCCATCACAAATATCATGCCATAGTTCATTATAAACAAGAGTGCTTTCGATGAGGCGTTGCCATGTTTTGTAAGATTTTGAGCCTTCAAGTTTGTCGAAATCAGAAAAGAAATTAATCAACTTAGACATTGTAGTGTTAAGACTTCACACCATGAATCAAGCTCCAAAAAATATCAAGATGCGCAACACAACAACATCACACGACACAAAAAACGAACTATCGGGGCTTGGCCTTGACCCTCGAATAGTCGTCAAAACAGGAGAAAATTGACTGAGCTTTGCACTTGGCTCTAGTCAATTTCTCAAATATTTACAAGGCAACTTTCAAAATTTGACTTTTACAATGGTGCTTTTGCACAATCTGGTAAAAAAAAGTTACCCCCCCTCAAAGTAAAATTACTTTGAGTCACACTTTCACTCCATAAACAAATTACAAAGCACAAATCTCTTTATTACTCCAAAAAATTACAACACCCTTATTACTCCAATTA